>JACGDI010005219.1:2124996-2138671 GCA_014898725.1 Jacaranda copaia | reverse complement strand
CCTCTTGTATGAATATATTTATAAAAAAAAATTTATTCATGCAAGAGAGGCCACGCCTCTTGCATTTTAAAAAAATAAAATAAGGCGTGGGTTTAACCCATGCTTTACAATAGTTTTACAAACATTTCAAAACCACGGTATTTTAAAATTTTTTTTTCTATTTCACCACAATTTGACAATTGACCCAACGAATCATTACCCAAAACAAAAGAAGCGAGGTAGGAAAGGTTTTGTGACACTAATAGTAGATATGAGTAAGGCCTATGACCGAATGGAATGGCAGCATTTGGAGTGCAATGGGTGGATTTAATGTGTATGTGTTTTAAATCAGTATCTTATTGAGTGGTTAAAAGAAATGACCTCATTGGCCTTATTTACCTCGCGAGGCCTTCGATATAAGGATTCTCTATCCCCTTACTATTCATAATTGGAGCCGAAGGACAATCAACTAGTTTGAATGCTTGTGTGGTATAAGGTAAGCGTTATGGTGTTACGGTATCTCGAGGTGCCCTATGTATTTTGCATTTGTTTCTCATGGATAACAACTTGTTTTTCTTCAAAGCTAATGCCTCAGAAGCTATGTGTATTGTTAGCATCTTTAAATATTATGAGAGGGCTTCAGGTCAAGGTATTAATTTAGATAAATTTAAAGTCAAGTTTAGCTCAAATGTGAACAATCAGCAAAAGGAAAAAAATTGCTCTTGGTTGGGGATTCATGATAGAAGTGGACATAGAGCTTATTTGGGACTCCCTGCCTTTGTGGGGCGAAAAAAAAGGGGGCATCTGCTTGTATTCACGATAAGATTCGGAAACAAATTTAGGACGAAATAGAAAGTTTCTGTCTAGAGCTAGAAAAGAGGTTTTGCTTAAATAGATGGCACAAGCCATTCCTAATTATGCTATGAGTGTGTACCTACTATCGATTGAACTCTGTTTTGATTTAGAAAAAATGATGAATTCGTTCTGGTGGAGCTCAAATGTAAATGAAGGTAAGGGTATTAAGTGAATTAGTTGGAAAGGTTTGAGCGAAGCAAAAGTGAGAGGTGTACTTAAATTTCATAGAATCTCTGAGACCAATTTGGCTATGTTAGGAAAGCAGAGTTGAAGAATTGACAAAACCAAATTCTTTGGTTGCCTAAATTTTTAAGGCTATATATTTTCCTCACACCTCTTTTTTTTAGGCCAAAATTGGTCTGAATCCCAACTTTGTGTGGCGTAGTCTTATGGTGATCGAGAATCTGCTCAAGGATGGCTATAGACTCAAAGTTCGTAATGGATTGAATATCTTGGTTGGCTCTGATCCTTGGCTACCACATGAGTTATTATCCTTTTATTACTTCGCAATTGCAGGAACAATATAGAAATTTGAGGGTGGTCGACTTATTGGGTGTGCATAAAATAGAGTGGGATTATGATTTAGTGGAGTATTTGTTTAATGAAAGGGTTAGGGATTTGATTTACAAAATTCCAATCAGCCTTGGTAACAAATCAGACTATTGATTTTGGAATAAAGAGAAGTCTGGCGTATTTTTCGATCAAAAGTGCGTACAAACACCTATCCTCTATGGGAAGCTTAAGTCCTCAGTTATTTTCTGAAACATTCTGGAATAAGTTTTGGAAACTCTCTATTCCACCGAAAGCAAAGATCATGGCCTGGAGAGCAGCCCGTGAATGCCTGCTAACAAAAAATCTGCTAAAGGCTAAACATGTGGAAGTTGATCTCATATGCCCTGTCTGTGGAAATCCTGAGGAATCAGCCTTACACAATATGGTTGATTGCCCAATTGCTAAAGAAGTATGGATCCAGTCAAGGATGGGATACATTAGGGGAAATACGACTCATTTATTTTGAATGGATTGAGCCAATTTTTTCTTGTTGTCCAGAAAAAGTTACGCGAACTGGTAATTTTGGGTTGCTAGAGGCTTTGGAACAATAGGAATAATGTTCTCTAGAAAGGAGAAGGCAAAAACATGCAAAGTATTCTAATTTTTGCAAAATCCTATCTGAAGTAATGGAGACAAGCCAGGAAGAGAGATATTCCAGCAACAACAGATACTCAGGCTACTCAAACCTGTTCGAAGTGGATGAAGCTAGAATTTGGTTGGATAAAAGTGAACTCTAATGCAGCTATCTTTAGACAGAAAGGAATTGCTGGTATGGAATAGATTGCTCGTGACTCCGAAGGTTAGTTTAATTGTGCTGGATATAGAGTTTTCCAAAGTATCATTGACGTTTCCTTGGCAAAGAGTTTGGGGATTAAGGGGGCTCTGTGTTGGTTTAAATAATCTCATTTTGAAAAAACGGTTCTAGAATCTAATGCACAAGAGGTTGTTCAGTTCGTCAATAGTCATGTCGATCATCTATTCTCTTTAAGCCTTGTTATTGATGATTGTAAAATCTAAAAGAAGATTTTCCTCATCTTTATATTAGGTTTGTTAAATGATTTGCGAACTCGGTAGTTCATGCTATATCTAGAGAGTCGCACTACAAAAAAAAAAGTTTTTCGCTATGGTTACCTAACCGTCGCAAAAAAGGGCAAAGCATAGACAATAATTTATTCGTGATGATTATGCAATGCTTTGGCAGCTGTAGCTTTTGTAGCAATGGAGAATGCTTTGCCACAGTTTGAAAACCATTGCCAAAGCTTTACCTATAGTGTTGCAACATTTTGGTGATGGTTTTTTAGAAGTAGATGCAATTCTACAAATAATGGTTATGGAATGCAAAATCATAGCCAATATGCCTATTGATTATGCTTTGAAAAAATCATAGGCAATACCTCAATTTATTAGCCACCCCTATTGGCCACGTTCTAGAAATGTGTAAGCAATAATATTAACTATTCCTTACTATCCAAACATATAGTGGCGATAAAATGCAAGCATTTTGACTACAGTTTTCCAACCATAGTCAATATTCTAATTAATATTTTAAACAAATCACCATCATTTTTACATTATAAAAATATTATTTATATCTATTTACATACTCATTCAAATAATAAATTTCAAATATATTAATATTCAACGATCAACATCAGCTAATTTAAGAAAACATTCAATATTATTATATATTGAAAATTAGTCAAAGCATAGAGTCACAACTAATGTAGTTCATCATCCCAAAATTAACTCAAAGTCCAAAAGTAGTTAATTAACTCATCCTAAATTGACATTACACAACCATTAGGGTAAAAAGAGAAAAGTATCACTAATCAAATTCATCTAATAACCATCCATCACATCAGTTTCTTGTTTCTTCCTAAACATTTTGGAGCATTCTCATCACAAATCCACATATCATCATCAAGAAAGAATGCACGAACTACTTGAAATTGTATACAACAATATAATAAATAATTTAACATGTCAGTTGTTTTGAGAAAAATAGCACTGTGTCAAATACTAATATGTCTACACTGAATAATATATAGATGCTTGTCAATGTATGCAGCTCATGAGTTGACCCCACCCCACCAAGAATTTTCAATGGAGTTGTGTGGTTGCATTTTTCAGGCATATGAATATATTATGGAGCAGTTATAATAGCATTTAGATCAGGGAAAGAAAAGGAAAAATTATTTTAAGAGTATATTTGCATAAATCCCTCACCGTAACTCATGAGTTGAAAATTCTCACCGCAACAAGGTCCACTCGATAATCGATATGAATGAATAAAGTATTTTTTTAATTATAAAATAAAGAGTGTTCTTTAAAACAGATAAGCTTGTGAATACACTTTCCAAATGAGGGGTGAAAATATGATTGAATATTTGGGTGTAAAGTTTTGAAAAATAGGATTAAAAATTTGAAAATATATATAGCTGATGCTTTGAGAAAATAATTTAAAAGAAATATCCCAAAGTGCACACATTTTTATTTTGGGGAAATCTTGAAAATATATTGAAAAAAAGTTAGATCCAAAAAGAGCCTGACGAGGTTTTGTTTCTTTTTCCATGTTCTTACTCTCTCGGATTGGATTAAGAATAGAATCCCAATATGGATACACCAAAGAATTGACAATTCAAAATCAAGCAACAACAAACTGATACACCAATTTAATATTTCAGAAAGAAGTGACAATTTTTTTGTGACCACCATAAAGCCCGCAGCTCAGACAAAATTGAGTAACCGCCTAAAGTTATTTTCTTTTGGACAGCCTGTACTTGGCAATTATTATCAGAAACTTGACCTTGGAGATTTCCTTGTTGCCTCCCATACCCACAACCTACAAAATCTGATTTACCCTCTGTCTTCAGTATGCCTTTATTCATCATGATTGCAAAATCTGATTTAAGCGCGGGTTTAGTTAGGCAATTTGTTTAACCAGTTTACATGTCATATTTAACATTGGCAACACACTGTGTTTTAAGGTCAGATTATGTAGAATTACAACAAAAACTACGCCAAGATAATAAGACAGTTCCTCGCATAATAATTCATCATCTGAATCCTAACACTACACATGCTATCATTAACAACATACAAAGCATCTAAGAACACTTTGTCTCAAGCAGTTTCACAGATTATCTTAGAATATGTTCTCTGCCTTTATGCAGGCAACAACTCTAATTAAGCCGAGCCCCTGCTTTTTGGGCCGTTATTTGAAAACTGAAGCTGTAGTTGGCCTGGCCCACAAAAACAAAGTTTGGCCTTTTATGGTAATGATTAGTTATTGCTATTTTGCAAATTGCAAATCAGGTTCACCATTGTTTTCTCAAATTCAAGTAGACCGCCGCTGACAGTGTTGTGCTGCGAATGCTTAGGATTTTGCTTTTACGAAAGGTATTTTTTTTTTAATATTTTATTATTTAAAGTCTTAAAATGTATAACGTTTTTATTTATACACAAAAACCAAATATAGTTTTTCAATTTTAAAAATGATTAAATTTTAAAATATAGACAGAAAATACAATCATATGTTTAATAATATATAAGTAAATTAAATAAATAATTTATATTTTGTTTAGATATAATTTGCAAAAAAGAGGGAGAGGATAAACAATAAATCAAAGGACTTTTTATTCTAGTTGAACAAAATAATAGGAAAGACTTTAAAAGTGTTGGTAAACAAGAAAAAAATTATGAGGCAAAAAATTTTAAAAATAATTTTATTACATACTATACTAAAAGCATAGATAATAATTAAGTATTGCCCACGATTTAATTTTTAAACGTAGGCAATTTAAAGTTTTATTTTTTATGATTGAAAAAGCGTAAGTAATAAACAAGTCATGCCGACAGTTTACTTTTAACCATAGACTTTAACAAGAGTAAGTGAAAATGGGGTGGCAAATAGCACATTTTGAGCTCTTTGTCTGATCGTAGGGGTTTGGAATGATTGTCCTCCATGTTGATTGTTGAAGCTATTGGTGTTGATCTTTAATGAATGAAACTCCTTTTGTTTGAGAGAGAGAGAGAGAGAGAGAGAGAGAGAGAGAGAGAGAGAGAGAGAGAGAGAGAGAGAGTAAATATTAATTTTAATATACATAAAATAATTTAAAATGTATATGTATAATGTATATGTATATATATAATTGGATATAATTTATAACATTATTGTGTGATTATTTGTGATGATGTTGGGATAGAGGATTGAGGATTTTTGGGTAAAGTGATTAACTTAAAGAATTTTAGGTATGTGTTGGGAATATTTTGGGAAAAAATTTTGGAAATTTTTTGCAAGAAGGATTTCATTCCTTTAAAATATAATCAAATATTTTTTTTTACCTTTTCTTTTTCTTTTATGGTTAGCACTTAGTACAAATGAAATGAAATAAGGGAATTCTTTGTGAGGTTATGAGGGCGGCATATGTAGAGTAAATATTTATATATATGTTTTATTATGTTATAACTTGAAGTCATTTAGAATCACAATTATGAACTAATAGTAAAGGAATTTAATACAATTGACAATAAGATTTAACGTGGTTCGGCGATATACATAATCCACCTGACAAAGAAAAGAATTTTATTGATCTCAAATTAAAGTGCAAGTACAAACTTTGAATCCCATAAATCTCACGAGAATATCCAACACCCTCGTTCTAAACTCCGTTTCGAGAAACTATCTCAAATGTAGTTAGAGACCCTCTGTATCTGTTTCTTATAATAAATCCTAAAAGAAAACTAATTAAATACCCGTAAAAATTGAGTCTTGGGCCAATAGGCTTGTGCCACACTCCAGGGCCCGCATGACTTGACTGCAGGCGCAAGAATTTTGTTGCTGCTGCAAATTTGGGCAAAAACTTTGCACTGATATTCAAGTTTTTTGCACCCCAGCACAAAGGTACTGTTCACCACAAAGTTACTGTTTACCACATGCCTTTTTCAACCCTTTGCTCCGTTTCACTCCATTTTTCATTCAATTTTCATTAATTTATCCCAATTTCAAGGCAAAATTAATAATTTTTCACATTGACTTGAAATTCACCATCATTCTTCTTTGCCTTTACCCCCAAAGAGGGCTTGTTATATAAGTCTGTAAACATTAACCAAATCCAAGTAATGCTCGAATTTGATTTCTGAAACAATCTTAGTCAACATGTTGACCAAAATATCCTTGTCCCAACCTTGTCAAGCAAAATAACACCTTAAGACACCATATCCCAGACAAAATGATACATCACATCAATGTGCTTTGTTCTTTCATGAAAAACTTAATTCTTTGACAAGTGTATAGCACTCTAACTGTCACAAAATATTGAAGTAACCTCAAAGTCCATATCCATATCCTCAATCAGCCCCTTTAACCAAATGCCTTCCTTCTCATCTTCAGTTAAGCCATGTACTTAGCTTCTATTATAGACAATGCAACTGATGACTGCAAAGTCGCCTTCCAACTGATTGTATAACTCAAAACACAAAACATATACCCTGTCATAAACTTTATGTTGTCCAAATCTCTTGCATAATCTGCATCCACATAGCTAATAATTCTAGCTGTAGAATTTAATTGACTATACCTCAAACATCTGTTTGCAGAGCCTCTCGGATACTATATGATCCATTTCATAGCCTGCCAATAAGTCTTTCCTGGCTTGTGCATGTTCCTTCTCACAATACTGACTGCATGTAAAATATCTGGCCTAGTGCACACCATAGTATACATTAAGCTACTCACTACATTAGCATACGGCACATTAGACATGTGCTCCACTTCCTCCTCAATACTCAGTGAATCATCTGATGAGAACCTGAAATGAGCTGCAAGTAGTGTACTAACTGGCTTGGATTTATCAATTCCAAAACGCTCAAATACATTCTTAATGTAATTTTGTTGAGAAAAGTACAACAATCTAACGTGTTTGTCCCAGATGATCTCCATGCCTAATATCTTCTTTGCACTGCCCAAATCTTTCATCTCAAATTCTTCACTTAACTGAGCTTTTAAAATATTGATTTCATACATGTTTCTAGAGGCTATCAATATATCATCAACATACAACAACAAATATACTAAAAGGTTATCACTACATTTTTAATAATATACGCAACAATCAAAATTACTTTTAGTATATCCTATCTTGGTAATAAATGCATTAAACCTTTTATACTACTGTATGGGAGACTGCTTCAAGCCATATAAAGATTTCTTCAAAAGACCTACTTGATTTTGTTTCCTAAAAACAACAAATCCTTCTAGTTGACTTATGTAGATTTGTTCCTCCAACTCACCATGCAGAAATATTATTTTCACATCCATCTGTTCAAGCTCCGTATCAAATAGAGCAACTATGGCAAGTACAACATAAATGGAAATGTGTTTTACAACTGGGGAGAACACCTCATGCAAGTCAACTTCCTCTCTCTAAGTAAAACCCTTAGCAACTAAACGCATCTTATATCTAGCATCTTTAACCCCAGGAATCTTTTCCTTCTTCTTGTAGATCCATTTGCAACCTATAATTTTCTATCCTTTGGGTACATCAATCAGCTCCCATGTGCTATTTTTGTGTAGAGACTCCATCACTTCACTTATAGTTGCAACCCATTTATCATAATCTAATCTAGAATTGTCTCTTTGTATGAGACTAGATCATCTCCTAAAAACTCCTCGACTGAACTAAAGGCACAAGCTACCAGTTCTGAATATGCAAACTGCTATGGTGATTTGATTTGCCTCTTCTTCCTATCATGAGCAAATCGATGGTTTTGTAATGAAATGTTTTTCTACTATTAGTTAGGTAATAATGCACTCTCACTAGTTTCATTTACCACTTTCTGTTTTCCCTTTAAAACTTGTGGAGTGTCAAGTTCAAACTACACCTTCTCCTTAATGCCCTATCGATTGCTTTTGGGATGTTCCACCTTCTTCATCATCGCAACTCATCAAAAGTCACGTCCCTACTAATAATCATCTTGGAGCCTTTGTTATCATTAAACCACAAACGATAACCATTTACTCCATTTGCAGAGCCTAGAAATATGTACTTCCTAGCCTTTGGCTCAAGCTTTCCATCATGAACAATTGTATAGGCTGGGCCTACTCTTAGATTTGAGTAATAAGCAGAAAACTCGGACCAAATTTCCATTGGTGTCTTGTAGTCTAAAGTAGTTGATGGTGACCTATTCACCAAGTAACAAGTAGTATTGATTGTTTCTGCCCAAAAACATTTGGACAATCTGGCGTTAATGAGCATGCATCTAGCACTCTCCAAGATAGTCCTGTTTATCTGTTCTGCAACTCCATTCTGATGTGATGTGTGTACAATTGTGCGATGCCTCACAATTCTTTGCTTATCGCAGAATTCTTAAAATTCCTTATTGCAGAACTCCAATTCATTATCAGTCCTCAAGTGCTTAATTTTCTTTCATGTTTGTTTCACCTCATCCTTATTCTTCAATATGTACACCCATACTCTTCGTAAGAAGTTATCTATGAATGTCAGCATATGCCTAACACTTCCTTTTGAAGGAATCTTAGAAGGCCCTCAAAGATCTAAGTAAATGTAATCTAAGGTGCCCTTGGTCATGTGAATTGCAATGTTGAATTTCACCATGTGTTGCTTGCCAAATACACATTACTCATGGAAATCTAGCTCTCCAATCTTCTTTCCACCAAGCAAGCCACGTTTGCTTAGTTTTGACATCCCCTTCTCACTCATATACCCAAGCTGCATATGCTACAGTCTCGCAGTATCATTGATTGATGAAGAAACTGCTACTACTACTAGAAATTGTACTGCCCTCTAAGATGTAAAGGCCATTCCTTTTGTCTCCCTTCATGATAAGTAGTGCACCTTTGGAAACCTGCAAAACTCTATCTCGAGCTCTGTACTCACAACCGTTCTTGTTAAGTGTACCTAGCGAAATCAGATTTTTCTTCAGATCTAGAACATAATGCATATCTATTAAGGTCCTTATTATGCCATCGTGCATTCTGATATTCACTGAGTCAATTCCTATAATCTTACATGAAGCATCGTTTCCCATAAGCACTTTACCACCATCATATTTTTGATAAGTGGTAAACTAATCTTCATGTGGGCACATGTGGTAGGAGCAACCACTATCCAAAATCTATTCAAAGCTTAGTAAGCTTTTGGTAACATTGAGAACAAGCCTATCATTAGACTTAATCTTCAACAATTCCTGCGACATAATTCCATTTTCTGATCAGAAGTTTCATTTGCATCTTTCGCCTTTCCTCATTTTGGATAATTCTGTTTCCAGTGCCCCTTTCCATTGTACCTAAAATATTTATTGCCATTTCTAGGCTTGGTTTAGGACTTTGATAGGCCTCTACTCTTTCCTATTTCTCTCGATCTCCTATTCGCCACCAATCCTTCTCCACTTTCACCATCGTTATTGTCTAGGACAAGTTTTCTCAACTCATTAGAATTCAATGAAGCCTTTACATCCTCCATTGAAATTATATCTTATCCATACAGCAACGTAGTGACCAAGTGCTTAGAAGATTTGGGCAGTTAACACAAGAGAATCAATGCTTGATCTTCATCTTCAATTTTAACATCTATACTAGCGAGATTCAGAATTACTTTATTGAAATAATCAATATGCTAAGTAATAGATGTACCTTTCTTCATCCTTAATGTGTATAATCACTATTTCAGATATAGAGGCACATACATGAGGATTTCTAACTGTTTTGAGATAATTTCTCGAGATAGAGTTTAGAATGAGGGTGTTGGGTGATCTCATGAGATTGGTAGGATGCAAAGTTTGTACTTGTACTTTGATTTGAGATCAATAAAATTCTTTTCTTTGTTAAGTGGATTGACATATCGCCGAACCACATTAAATCTTATTGTCAATTACATTAAATTTCTTTACTAGTAGTTCATAGTTGTGATTCTAGATTGTTTTAAGTTACAACAAATTGGTATAAAGAGCTGGTTTTGATCAAATGTCAACCATAAGGTACGAAGTAGAAAAGTTTGATAGGAAGAATGTTTTTAGGTTGTGGAAGATGAAGTTCTACGTCATCCTGTGTCAACAAAGTTTATAGAGAGCGTTAAAAGGCAGATATTCCTTATTGAAAATGCTGACAAACAAGGAGAAGGACGAGTTTAAGGTAAAGGCTTACGATACTCTGGTGTTATCATTAGTAGATAATGAACTAAGAGAGGTCGCCACAGAAAGTACGCTAGTAGGACTATAGTCAAAGCTAGTGAGTCTATATATGACAAAGTCCTTGACAAATCGGTTGAATCTTGGAAGAAAACTAATTAAATACTTGTGAGAATTGAGTCTTGGGTCCATGGGCTTGCGCTGCGCTCATGATTTGTGCCTTGGTGCAAAGTTACTATTTATTGTGCAAGTTACTATTTATCACGCGCCTTTTTCAACCCTTTGCTCTATTTCACTCCATTTTTCTTTCGATTTTTGTTAATTTAACCCAAATTTTTGGGCAAAATCAACATATTAATTTGTAATTAATTAAAATTTAGGTTAAATTAGTTCCACATAAAACGATGTATTCATAGATATGTTTTAATATTATAGACATTTTCAGTAATTTGATGTAAATATAGGGTTACGTTGAGCATAATTGCATATAATATCCAACAAGCAAAAAAGAAAAAAGAAAAAGAACGAAACACGAATGAATAATAATGCAATAAAACATCTCCTGTGAATGTGAAATACATGATGATCAAAATTGAAGAAAATAAAAATTTCGCGAATCATAGTATCATATCCTGCAATACCTATCCTTCTTGCTGTACTTTGTTGCGAGGCGAAGTGAGTGAAACAATACTTGAAGGGTAAAATTGGGTTAGATGTACAGCAATCAAAAATTGAATTAAATTTGCCTTTCTTTTTTCTTTTTAATTTAATCAAGAATTGAGATTGTCTTCTTAGTTACTATGATTGTGCAATATATATACTTGAAACACAAGTCCGCATTTGCTATTCTACGAAGAGAAATCTGAGGGTTGATTTATAGCAGTGTCTTTCACAAGCTAAGCAATTGCGTTGAGGAAAAAAATCGATAAGTGGTATGTTTTGATGCAGTGAGATCCCTATATATGAAGATCAACTGTCCAAATCAATTGATCGAATCAATCTACTATTTTTTTTTTTATGTTTTCACTAGGGATGGCAGTGGTTGGGTTTGACAAATTTTGGGATGTGCCTTGTCAAGATTTTTATGAGCATGAGATCCATTCTATCCTAAAACCAAATCTTAGTAGGTTGGATCTATTTGACCCACTTTATATGTTTAAAAATATAAAAAAAGAACAAAATAGATAATATCATAATAGCATTCTAAATATGAAAAGATAATATTATTAACAAAGAATTAATTATTTAAAAAAAATTATATTTGCATATTTTAGTTTTTAAAAAAATTATAAATCACAAACATTATTGTTATTTATATATACAATTGTTTGTTATGATTATAACATTAATTTTATATAGAATATATATATGTAATACTCACCATTTTGATATACATATACATATATATATATATATAAATACACATTACATTAATATATCTATAATAAATAAAATTATATACACCACAAAAAAAAGGGTATTAGTGACTTTAAAATTGGTCACTAAATATGCAAAAATCTATCACTAATAAGTTTAGTGGCGGATTTAACGACCAATCGAATCGGTTATGAAAATTCTCATCACTAATTTGTGTCAGTTACTAATTCAATGATCGATTTTTAGCAGTAACTAACCGAATAGTGGCCGCCAGTTGCAGTCACTAATTATTTAAAAAAAATTGAAAAAAATTGTGTATATTACTAGGTGGTCACTAATCAGTGCCTAGTGCCTATATATTTCGCTCATTAATTTTAATATGTCAAAAATATTTATATTGGGCTTTGTATCCTCTTGGAATTGAACTCAAGACTTTTGTTTTGTTTAAATAAGTAACTGACCACTGCACCAATGTATTTTCATACATTTGTCTGAACAGTATAATATATATATAATATTTACAAATCAAAAAGTAATTATAATGTTCTTATGCATAAATTACTATTCTTTTATATTTTCAAATTTAACAAAAATAGCAATTATTCATTTAATATTTGTGTAATATTTCTTCACTATAATAACGTACAGTATTTAAAATTTACAACTATTACTTTTAAAATTTTTAGGTATATTTCATCATAATATATTATAAACACATTAAAAAATAGTATATAGATACTAATTGTTATAGTAATAAATAGTTTACACACACACACACACACACACACACATATATATATATATGGTAATAGGTATATATGCTAATAAATACAAATTAATATATAATATTATTAATTATATTATAAGTATTTATTTACTCATAATACATGTATAATATATATATTATTGACATGTATATATTAATTAATTCTCATTTTTTTTTCTTTGTATAAGACTATTTATTTTTGTTTATTTCTTTGTGTATCTATATATACATTAATAAATTAATGTTCAATTGTATGGATATTATATAGAAATATTTAGTGGTTATATATTTATATATGTACTTATATTTTTATAATTTCATATGTGCATATATTATTATAAATTTTTTTATATATTTTTATATTTTTCATATACATATATATAATAAACATAATATTTTATTACTTATATAGGTGTTGCATTAATTTTTGCTTTCATATTACAAGAGTATGTAAGAAATAAAATTTTATATTTGTAACTGTTTATTGATTTAAAAACATAGTCATTAACTAGCAGTAACTGCATCAATGTCCGAAAAAAAATTTGGTCATAAATTAATGACTGAAAAATAATTCGATCATTGATTAATAACTGAATTAGCGACTGCTTTATACGGTCACTAATATTAGTAACAAAAAAACAAGTTTGGTAACTAATTAGTGACCGAATTAGTGACTAAATTGTGTGGTCACTAATATTAGTGATTGAAAAAAGAATTTGATCACTAATTAGTGACCAAATCAGTGACCACTTTGTGTGGTCATTAATACTGGTGACCGTTTTTTTTGCAGTCGCTAATTCGATCACTAATCAAATACTAATTTTTTTAAAATATTATATTTAAATCATTAAACATCATTAATCGATCACTGATTAGTAACTGCTCATTCGGTCACTAAAATTTATTTTTTTTATAATAACATATATATATATATATAATATAATAGAGAGTTTGGACCGAATTTGAATTTAAAAATTAAAATCGAGATCAACTCTAAAA
>JACGDI010005219.1:2103624-2124896 GCA_014898725.1 Jacaranda copaia | reverse complement strand
AAAATTAATTTTCCGTACATTAGTTGTGGGGCCAGAAGAAAACGTGGTTGTGGGGAACGATAATTTTTTTGGGATGTTTCGTTGGACTTATTAAAGAAGCCAACTCGGGTTTCAATTGGGATCCAAAAGAGACTTTTTTCTTTTTCTTTTTTTGATATTCAAACCAGATTGAGACATGCGTAATTGAGTTAAGGTGGTTGAAGAGGACTTTAGCATTGATGATATAATATTTGATTCTTGATTGCTACTATGAATTTTGGTCTTCCACCTTCTAATTAATTATTGGTAATATTGTTTATACCTTTGCTCTCTTTCCTAAGATAGGTTAATGATAATATTCTATACATTAAAATTTAAAAATTAATTAAATATAATTAATAATTTTGAAACAAAGTTAAAAAGAAACTGCGTAAGAGTATTGGACCCAATTTAAACATTTTCTATTAATTGTATGAGTTTTGGGGCTTGAACTTATACTTTCAGTATGCCCTTTTTCTCTTTTCTCAATTGAGAAATTATATTTTTAACTTACCAACAAAGTATAAGTTAACAGCGAGAGACGAATCATCCTTGCTTAAAAATATTTTGTTGATGTTTTTGTATTAATTTCTTTTGATAAATCAATTACGTATATTGTTATATTGAGGAATTAAAATTTATTATCAATAATTAATTAAGACAAACTATAAGTAGCATTTAATTCAACCACAAAGAATCTGCAATTAATTAATCTATTCCTATTAAAGCAGAGCCCTCATAGATATTTCAAACTCTAAATCCTTTTTAATAATATAAGTTTTGGAGCTCAGCCTAATCATTACAAAAAGATACAATTGGCTTCTGTTTGTCTAGTTGATAAAGTTGGCTTGATCATCCCCTACTTTAATTGATATATTTCATTTGTTGGAAATAAATTTTAAAATTTCTTTAATTTATTTTATTTTTAATAAATTATTTTATCATGTGTCTTAATATGAAAATTAATGTGCCTATTTATTTTATTCATTTCATATTTATGGTCTTAATATCATTTTATTTAATAAATTTGATCACTTTATTTTATTTTTATTAGGCCTAATTATAATTGGATTTATATTGGTTCGTTGTATTTTTATGATGTTTTTAGTGGTCTATTAATCCTTTTTAAATGGTCAAACTTATTATTTTTATATAAAGGGGCCATAACGTTTCCTATGGCACATAGAGTTTGAGAGTTTTAGATTGTTTCATTTTATACTCCCCATAAGATTTTGTATTTTGACAAGGTGACTATAAACTGGTTCCTAGTCTCCTCATGGTCGTGCATAATAGATGGATACCACTTATTGCTAATAGGATTTTATCTTGTGGTCATGATCAATCGCTAGTACTTGCACGAAGAGAGACAATTATAACTTTAAAACAGTGACAAGTGTCATGATTATCTATTGATCCAACTCATCTTCTTCAATCTTTATGTGGTTTGATTTATTATTTTATGCATTTCTAATTTTATAATATTATGTGCATAGTATTACAAAAAATTATATTTATCTTATTTTTATATTGTAATACAAATCACATAATATCCACAACAGCATTTTCCTCATATAATTTGAGAGTTGAATCATAATAAATTCTTAATATATATATATATATATATATAAATTATATAATATTGTTTATTGGATTTGTACTGGAAAAAAAGTTAGATAGTTGGATTCCCCTAAGTAGGGGTGTTCAAATCTAATCCAATCCCCCCCTCCCCAAAAAAAAATAATTGACTAACCAATTCAAAAAAATCAAAAACCGATCAATATCAAATTTTTTTGAATTGAATTGGATTTGTTTTTTTAAAATTGATCGCTTTGGATTGGTTTTTGTTTTTGATCTCAAAATCCAATCAATCCAATTGAACCGAAATTTATGTACTAATAATATAAAATATATACATATTAATTATAAAATACACAAATAAATTAAAATAAACTAAACCTAGGATTTTTTTCACTTTCAAATATCAAATATATAGGAATAATTATTGTAGACTTATAACTTTATAGTTGTGTGTTTTTACATAATTTAACTTAATTCCACAAGATTAGTGATATGATTGCTAAATAAAATTTATAAATTAATTGATTAAATTAGTTTAATTATCAATAGTAATTTGTCAAATATTTTAATTAAAAATTTAAATTAAAAATCCAAATTAATTGATATAATTCAAACTAATTTAGATTTGATTAAATTTACAATAAAAATTTAATCAATTCAAATCAATTTAATATACATTATAAAATTTGAATTGATTGATTTTTTATCGATACAAATCAAACGCCAACACCCCTGCCCTGACGCACCTTTTAGGATCAGATATGATTATTTTGCGTTTGACCTTCCGGCTACAAATTTAGTAATAAGCGACTAATGGTTATGTTTAACTCTTTAAATTACAATGTCCAATGCAAAGTACGAATGAGTTTATAACATGATATTTTATTTATCAATAGTGTCTGCGAATTGTTATTTGCTCTAAAAGAAATCTACGTATATATTTTCAAATATATTTATATTATATAAAAAAGAAAGAGGCTTTTATACTCTCATAATGAAAATTTAAATATTAATATATTAAACTTTAATTTATCAAAAATAGCTTTACAAGTAATTCATAATTTTTTTGATTAAGCATTTAGAGTTCACTAATAGTAATTTTTTTTTCTCGCACTCATACTTTAATTTTTTATTAATTATTTTATGTACGTACAGACGACACATTGAATTATAAGCGAAAAAAACGCATTTCATAATTCCTCATCACTATGCATCTGCGTGCGTGAGACAAAGGAGGCAAGGACAGGGTACAAGGAAGAGGAAAACATAAGATTAGTGATGATACAAATGGAGAGTAGTGTTAAATATTCAAGATATCGCAAACTCAAGTTTAAATGTCTCGAAAACTAAATTCGAATTCTACTTAATTAGTTCAAAAGCTATTTAAATATGTATAAAAATATCAATTTATAATTCAATTTAATTATAAAAAATATCAAAATATTTAACTTGACTTAAATAATAATCCAATTCAAACACAGTTTCAAATTCCATAAAAAATTCAAACTATATTTAAAGCCCACCTTATTCAATTCGAGCTTGATTTCTTTATATTTTGACTAAGAAAGACCAGACAAGAGCACGATGTTGGGTTTTATTTCTCTCTTTTCCTAGGTTCCGCAAGACACACACACACACACAAAACACCACCACCACAACAACACAAGTATTTTGCCCTTTTTGATACAAATACTCTATAAATTTATCTGTTTGTGTTGAAATGTGTTTTCGCATTTCAAAAAATAATATGTTTATTAACTTATTGTGTTAGTAATTGTAGTGCCCGTCCAGAAGGTACCTGCTTCTAATTGAGGTGCCACTTTGATCGAATTTCCAGAACTAAATATGCACCTCAAAAATTCTCATTTTTAAACAATTCCATAACAATACGAAATGAATAAAATGCTCCAATCAAATCCTAAAATTCAAACTCCATATATATTTCCGTAAGTTTCAAATTTAAACGAATCTCCAACAACCCATGATGATAAGCAACTCAAAATTAAAATCTAGTCATGTTGAAAACGACAAGCGGAACTCGAGTCCCCATAACAAATCACAATCACTTACAGAGTCATGATTTAACCCATATATTAAGATTGTTTGTTAGGAATTCTAACCTTTACAGTTTGTAGTAGAAAAAGATACTAACACGATGACCGACGCCCCCGTTAGAGTACAAACATAACATATTGCATCCTTATCATTTATAGAAATCCTAGTAATATTGTTTACACTATGCAAAATGTAGCCCAACCATAAGGTGCCTTATATTTCTCCAATCTAGGGCAAAGAATGAAAAGAACAACACAAATAGGATGAGTTCAAATGACTTGGTGAGGTAAGCATTTACATGTGTGGGTAGAATTAGATAAAATGGAATGCTATATACATATATAAGAAGAACATTCATTCTGAATACAGATAACTAAAAGCATAGGCCAAAATAACTGGATATTGGGGAATAGAAAGGTTTTATGGAGTTTACGAAATACGACTGGAGATCAGTATTTAAAGTAAAACGCATCATGATCTATCTCAATGCACTCCCATACCAACGAAGACACATATCAAGTTTTAAATGCATTTAATAGAAAATCACATATCTTAAAACTCAAAAACTGGATTAGTTTTAAATAACTAAATGTATAAATGTTACATAAAAAACCCAAATTTCAAAATTTAGGAATGTGTTCAATTTTATAAAACTAGTTAGGTAGACAGATTTCATAAAATCGACTGCAAGATATTTTCTAACCTTATGACTCCCCAAAAAATGTGTATAATACTACCTTATATCACCTTGATGAGTGGCCAACTAGCCAAACCTTTGCAGCACGAAGCAGTAGGACTGATCCTCATGGATTGAGCCTTGAGCAACATCCAACGTCCAACTGTCCTAAAGATAGGATTGCAAACCAAGTCTCAGTTGGTAGACCAGTAGCCGACGGTCTTATGCCATCTTGGTTGTCTTGCCAACCGATCCTATGGGCCCAAAGTTCCTTAAGGGTGAGATAATATGATATAAGTAAGAAAGCCCAGCAGCCAACACAAACAATATGCCACAATCGCCATATAAAGCAAAATAATTTTCAAAACTGTATGTAAGATTCATCGAAAAATCATAAACAACCTAATTAAAACAAACAAACATTGTCTACCAATCAATGTGACAGCCTCATAACTAGTATGAATAAAAAATGGCTAGATGGTAAGATTGCCTCGCAAACAACATCATAAAATATGGCGATTGATTCAAAAATAAATTAGTTAAATCATACTTTAACAATTTTGATGTTTTGAAAGTTTTGTAGTTCGATTAAAAGATTCCAAATTTAGTTCAAATGAAAATATCTACACGTTCAATATCTCAAGTAATGCATTTTAGAAAGACCTTAATTTTGAGCTAAGATTCAGAAAAAGACCTAGACGAAGGAGAGATATGAAATATTTAACTAATATCTAGATTTCAACACACAAGTTTGAAGATAAGTCGTTGACAATAAAGTATCACAGAGAAATGGATTAATTTCAAATTCAAGAAGGAACGATTAAGCAATAACATATATGTATTATATGTAAATTCTTTCCCCAGCAAAAATATCTTGTATTATTAAGTATAGATTCACCTGGTGATCTTGAGCACTGGAGCTTTTCTTAGTGAGCCTGCTAGGTCGACCTCTGCTACATAGTTAAAAAACAAAGTATAAGAAACACTGAGATAATCATTGACCAAATTTCTAAATACATAGCTATTTTCCTTCTATATTTCGTATTAATCTCAACTTCAAAGGCTAAAATATTCAAACTAAGTTTCATTCGTAACTCATTCAATTACTGAACAACTTACTTAGTCAAATCATTTTCGTAAATATAATTCTTATAATTAGTCGCATTAGATATTCTATTCACCAATTTCCAATTTATCTCAATATTCACATCGAAACATTCAAATATAATAACTTTCTTCTTTTCAACCATCTAAATCTAAATAATAGGTTCACTCAATAACGAGCTTGTTTAGGCAATGAAAAGTTCTATCCTATTGTTGATGTTTGAGTCTATATTCTCTAATTTAGTGCACTTAACTACAATAGTAAAATTCTAGTTTAATTTATAATTTGACTCTTGAAGCACGCCAGTTCAATCAAATAATATAAATTACATATTTTATCAATTTTGGGTCCACATTTCAATTTCATTATTAATACTGAAATTAAGGTTCTTTATCCATAACTAGTAAATTTTGTCAAAAACTCATGAATTTACTGCATTCCTTTTTGAGAGTTAATTTCCATTCCTATTTCACAGTTTCGACTTCCTACATGCCGATCTGGCTGAATTAATTATTAATTAGATCTTTTATTCTATTATAGCCAAAGTTATTTTATAATTAAAATTTGTTCAACAATTTTAGTCCACAATTGATAATTTGGCCCATTTGCCTCGAGTTTACATTGCCAACCAACTTCAATCACTTTAACTTTCTAACGAATCGGATTAGGAAACAATTCAATCGATTAAATGTAATTTACCAAAGTAACCAAGTTTGGAATCAATTTGCGATATGAAACCAATTTGCATGCACTCAGATTGACATCCGAAGTGCGGCCGTCGACTGTCGTAGTGCGGCTGCACACTGCCACCAGAGTTGGGCTTCACCACCAGCAGGTGCACCTCGACACGTAGAAGCAAAGCCCTTACAATTTCTGGGTATCTCATCGTCCAGCCGGTTAATTGGAGGAAAACAGTCACTGTGCCACCACTGGCCACCGCCTCAATTATTCCTTTTTCGGTAGTCCAAATCTGAAATTGAGGGCACCAACGAATTCCTAGAAATGAGCCAGTCAAAAACCAATACTCCACTCCAAGTTCCAGTCGCCGGAGCCCCTCAACCCACCACCGTCGCTGTGAAGCTCCGTTTGGAGCTTAATTCCTATTGATTCGCTGGCTATTTCTTTGTGAATTTGGTATCAGCGTGACCCTATTGTTGCGGGGAATGTGATGGTCGCTTTAGTTTGTGTTTTTTCGGGCAATTGTGAGGTAGGTGTGGGAGAGAGGTGGCTAGGTTCGCATGTGAGAATTTGACTAAGCGAAGGGGCTCATATTCATATTTCCTATTTCCTCCAAATTGCACTTTGGTCCCCAGAACTTTTTCTCAACTTTTGATTTAGTCCCTCACATTTGCCCCAGAATTGTCTATTGGCCCCTCAAACTTTCTTCCTTTCATACATTAGTCCTCATTTAGTTTTCAATTTTGCAATTACGTCCATATTTTTTTAATTTTTGGTCCCTATAATTTTCCATCAACACACTAAGGCCCTAATTTTGATTCATCATCATTAGCATCATCATCATCATCATTATTATATTAATATCCCAATTTAATTGGTTCATTTAATTAAAATCTATTGAAAATTTCATGCCCACAGTTTGTGGTGTTACAGTAATACTTTTCCTTTTTCATTTATAGTTTTTTATAGGTATTTGGCATAATTATTATATAACTTGTTTTCCTTTTGTAATTGTCGAGCAAAAATTCTAATATCCAACGCATACTCCTCTATTTGCAACACATTCATGGACAATAATAATTTATTTCTTTGTTAGGAGATTATATACCCTTGCAAAGAAAATAATAAATTTTTTTATAACAATAAAACTATTTTCGAATTACATCTCAATAACATAAAACATATTTAGTACAAGAGAAAAGTACGAATTGAGCAATACTATATTGCCAAAAAGTCTAACGTTTGTACTCGTGAAGTCCATTATGGATGATAATATAGATGGCACCATATTCATTAACATTTCATTCATTAATCCCGAATTTATTCTTTGGTAAAGTGGGGAAAGGAAAGAACAAATGAGCTAGTCAATGAAGTAATGCATTGTATGCTACCATCATTTACAAAATATTTGCACGGAATGAAGTACTTGATAAAAGTTTTTGACAAATGTACTCAAATAACAATACATTGAACTTCATGAAATACAACTATACGAAAAATTAAAAAAAAAATAATGAAATACAATAACAATGGCAACTATTTTCGAGCAAATATGACAATATTAGAATATAAATCACAAGGCACATTTAAGCACAAATAATTCAAAGCAATATAAATCTCATTTCAAGTTACTTGTTGATAGACTTATATGTATAACTAACCCTTTTTTTCCCTTCCCTCTATTGCCTTACATCTTATGACTCTAAAAGTCACGCTCGATCAGGATTGTGTCGGGAGCATTTGAGTGAAAATTCTTTCCAAAGTATGTTGATCAATGAAATAGTTTTTTAACGCTTCTCTTTGCTCTTGAAAGTCATCAAGACTATGAGATCATGATTGTTTGTAAAAATTTTAGCCATTCATTTCAAGCATTGTTTACATCCTGTATTTTGTAAAGATAATGAGGAATTTTAAAAATCATAAAATTATTCTCAAACATTATATGTTGACTAACTAAAAAACCAACTATGTAATTATTAGTTGAAAGTGATCCCAAAGAAGACAAAATTATAAAATCATACAAAAATTAAACCATCATGCCAGAATCTCCCACATCCATTTGAAGTGTTGTTTGAAGTCCATTATGATAATAGCATACGTGGTGCTCTTTTCATCAACAATATTCTATTTGCATTTAAATTTATTCTCTAATAGGGAAAAGATAATATGAGCTATTATCCAATGAAATAATAGGGAAAAGATAATATGAGCTATTATCCAATGAAATGTGATGATGCATGTATCTGTCGCCACATGGCAGCCTCCCCCGGAGGTATTGTCCCTCCTACACCCAGTTGACCATTTGGTACATGCCGTCCGGGCCGAGTGGGGGGTTTTGTCCTGAAAAGGCGCCTCGAAGGGAGAAGAGGGTCCAGCCGCTTATATGCTGGTCAAGACCCTCCTTTCAATCCAATGTGGGACAAATGCCACACAGATCAAAATGAATTTGAAAAAATCATTTTTAATAAATTCACTTAAATAACAATGCAATACTATGAACCTTATGAAATACAATAACAATGGCAGTGATAATTATTTGTGGGAAAATTGTAAAATTAGGACCGTTCGTGTTTTAGGACTAACATTTGGAATGATATTAAAATAGGATCAAAATTCATTAAGAAAAGAAAAAGGACAGCGACCATCAAAAAAACACATTCAGTGCCCGTGATTGTTTGCACTGCGCATGCGTGGAACATCAACACAAGTGCCATGCAAGCAATCACTAGTGTCAACTATGCTTTTTGGTGGCTGTTGCTCTTTTTTCGATTTTTAATGAATTTTAATTCTATGTTAATACTAATTCAAATTTTGATCTTACATTATGAATTGAACGTAGTTAGGATCTTATTTTTCCAATTGACCCATTATTCACAATAAGTATAATAATATAAAAACATTGGAAATCACAATACATATTTACGTAAACATAATTTAAAGCAATATGCAAGCTCCAAGTAATCTTTTTTTCTTTTAGGTTTTTTGTGCCCAACTGCTTGTCTCGTATCATTCATATAGACTATAACTCTAAATTCCAAAGTAACTCATGCCGGTGTAATAAAACCTGCACACATCATGGTTATATGTCATGAAAACGTTACACCTCATTTCAATCTCAGTACATTAAATATTTTGTAAAGATACTTTTAATAAGGAATTTTTAAATTATAAAAATATTCTCTGACATTATATATCATTCAAATAAAATAGATCCAATATATAACTATTGTTTTAAGATTTAGTATTCAAGACAAAAAGTATATCATTAATGTACAAAAATTAAGATAAAAATTAACATGGGCAAGGCTTTGTTTGGACGTGGGTTTAAGGGCTAGGTTTGAAAGACAAGAGGTCAGACGTTGCAGACTTGCAGTCTTATTCTCTGAGGCACCCAACACTTTTCTTTCTCCAACATCCCATTTTAGGTATTCATTCACAGTAATCAAAATCTCGTCTCAGTGTAGTCTGAATCTTACTTCACCTTTTTGACCAAAACTCATTTCACGAATTATAACAAAATTCTGACGCAAAAATAAAAATTAGAATTAGGAAAAAAAAAAAGTTTTGTAAAATATTTTTTGGACGGTACACAATTTTTCCTTCATGTTTCCGATTTAATTTAACAAATTGCATTGTTCAAACTTGTCCAATTAAGTATTAATTTTTGGGGAAATTAATTTCACCAAACAGAAAAAGAAATTGTTCTTCACATGGCTGGAACATACGAAATTAATTGACAAAAACCACACAACCCATCAAATTATTAAATTTTACCAATTTTCACTTGACTAAGACGATTTTTAAAAATTATTCATTATTTTTTCCTCACCTAATAAAGGACAATGTCAAACAATACCATATTTTATGCATTATTTTGAGATTATACATAGTATTCTGAAATATGTTGAATAAAAATATTAAATTATTCTGAATATTAAAAATATTAAATACTAATTTGGAATTTTATGTATTATCTCGTTATCATGATTAATTATTATTATTACCAAATTAATAAATGCTATAAACATATTAATATTAATATTCATAATATTTTTGTAACGAGATAATATTATTATTTTTAAATATATAATACATAATAATGCATTATCTCATTACCAAATTAATACATGCTTTATTATTTAAAAATATTAAATTATTTTCAATGTACTAAATTTATAAATTATTTTTTTAAAAAAAATATATTATAAATCCCAAACAAACCCAAAAACCAACGTCATGTTCTCAAACAAATCTCACAACTAATCACAACATCAAATCATATTAACTTATCAAATCACCATAATTATTACATTTTATGTATCTCAAACACCAAAACACCCCAAAATCTCAAGAACGTAAAAAATAAAGCATGACCTCACAAGCAATTGCAACCTAAATCACCCATTCCAGATAGGCCTATCAATGGATAGGATATTTGACTCCACTCAAATTCATACCCTAATATATCCAAATCCATATCCTAATATATGCAAATAATTAGACCTTATATTTACCTGATCCTATTTAACACATAAAACCAATTAGACCTATACCTTAAAATACCAAATAATAGACCCCTATACTAGACCTTACTCTATCAAACCCAAGACCCATTGGGTCTATAGTTGGGTTTAGGGGTGTAAACGGATATTAAACGAATCAGATACACTATTTTCATATTCATATCCATTTAACTTTTCGAATATTCTGATACGAATACAAATTTGATGGATATTAAAAAATAATATCCAAATTCGTATCTGTCGGATATCAATCGAATTCAGATATATCCGTATTCGATTATAATTATTCAGATTTATTCATATTTTATTAAATTTATTCCTATTTGAATTATTTTTTTATATCCTTATTTGATGATAATTATTTAAATATCTATTTACAAATATCCAAATATATAAATCTATGAACTTATAATAAATATATATTTTAATTAATAGAAAAAACTATATAATTTCATTAAAAAAAGCAATCAAACAAATAGTATAATTTCTAATTAATAATTGACTTTATAATTGATTATTAGTGCTTAATAATAATAATGTTATTTAAGTATATTAATTATAAAGTCAATCAATAATAATTGCGTTGATTAATTTTATTCTTCATTTTTTTCTCTATATTACAATAGTTTTTTTAAATTTATTCTTTTTTCTTCCCAATTATTCAATTATAATTTATATATATACATATATGAATTATGAAATTTTTATTAAAAAATATAAATAATATATTATTTAATAAATATGTATTCGGATTGTATATTAAACAGATCAAATACGCATTTACCATATACATATCCATTTATAATCGGATATCTGCTAATTGGATACGGATAATATTTGCTTTAAATGAATGTAAATAAATTTTGTATAAACGGATATGAAAGCGAACGGTAAATGAATTTTCGAATATTCATTTACAGCCTTAGTTGAGTTTAGTTTATTAAACTCAATTTTTGAATTGTGTTTTGACATGGCTAATTTTTTCATCTCTCAAATTTTCTTATTTTCGGTCAAAATGCTAAAATTACCTACTATTTGAATGCTAGAGTAGTTTATTAATATTGGCAAATTTTTTTCGACATATTTTAAAAAGCTAACTCATTTTTTTAAATTAAAAAATATACATTTAATTTTAGTCATTTAATTTAATTTAGTTAATTTATATATTTAACTTTTAATATATTAAACAAATATCAAATTGTAGAACCGATCAAAATAAATTCAACTAATTATAGTTAAATCGAACCTGTTGATGCTTTTGCTATTGTTTTAAATAGTGTTAACTATCAAAAGAACGGGTTAGTTTAAATGAGTAGGTTTAACATGGGGCAATAAAATCTTGAATTATTTTTCAATATGAATTCAAAAAAAAGGGAAAAATGAAAATATCCTCATACAGCTAGTTTGCGTGTCTCATGCTGACACCAACTCTGCTGAGATGTTGAGCACACAAAAAATTCGAAAAAACCCCTCTCCCCTCCCCCCTCCCCACGCCCACCCAACCTTCCAAAGAATTTAATAATATTTGTACTCTTAAAATTTTCTATAGCGATATAAACACTCTTTAAATATTTATTCTTTCTACACTGTCCAAAACTATTGAAAATAAATAAATTTAAAATACTTTTAATTTTTTTATTTTATATATACATTAAAAATTTAAACATACACTTCAAATATGCTATAATTATTAGTATAAATTTAATTTAATATAAATAATTTGGGTTAACTAGTTAAATTTAAATATTTGGATAATGAGTAATTTCGAGGTTTAGAGGATAAGTGGATAAGTTTTGTATATAAACATAATTACACCCATTCAATTATTTTTAATATATTTTTGGATTTAGGTTTGACGAAAATGATAACTAAATAAAGTTTTATGAGTAAAAAAGATTATAATTGGGAAGGAGAGAGTTGGAACATAGATATTTGATATTGGGTATTTTATTGGTATAGATCCTATCCTTACCCATTTCATTTTTCTTAATAGGTTTGGGTAGAGTTTGGGTCTCATTTTTATTTATTGGGTATGGATATGAGTATTGTATTATTATTTTAGATTTGGGTAAGATAAAATTCTAACCATTGACAAACCTAATTCCAGAACAAGCCGTGTCAATTCGAAGTGTTTGTTAAGTCCATTACTAATCACCTAAATTGAAATTGTTTTCACATTCGAATTCATTTTCAAGTGGAAAATAAAATAAAAAAAAAGGAGCGATTATCCATTGAGTGGATGCATTGCGTGCTACTATGGTCACAACATAATTTTATGGAATGGAGTACTTAAAAAAGGAGTTTTTGATAAATTCACTAGGAAAACATTGCAATGCAGTGAAGCTTATGAAACACAATAACAACGGCAATGACAATTAAAACATCGAAAATCACAATACACATTTAAGAGTCAAGTGACTAATTAAATTATTGGCATTATTCCCATAGTTGTGTGCAAAATTTAAAATTCTAATCTTAATAAATTTTTAGCGTGTTTGTATAAATATAAAAAGGAGAAGACACATTCCAAAAAAATAATTCAAAGCAACGTACGTTGCATCTCAAATTGCACACTATAGATCCAATTGCTTCTTTATAGTGTATTGAACTAAAATTATATGCACATAAATTTTAGCAATCAAATGTAACAAACGAATGTTTTTCATGACACATGTTTGTATGCAATTTTTTGCATTTATATCAAGTTGAATATTTGATGAAAAGTTTATAACGAACCTTCCATACATTGATAATTGTGACCGTCATTCATTAATTGAAAATTAAAGTTTTAGATAATAAAAACATGTTTTAAAATAAATTCGAACGGAAAGAAATACTCATATAGCAGCAGACAGGTAGAAGTGATAATATCCATTTATATTTACATGAAAGTGAAGAAAATGGCAAGAAAAATAATTCATTCGAATGCGGCAATCCCTGTTCCATATGGAAAAAGCATACCACTTGGTGCCAATACGGATGACGTTGGTACATTTGTCTCCTATGTCGGATGGTAAGCCTAAAATTGGGTACGAGTGTCGTTCTCTGGCTAGTGTGATCGTGAGTTGAATAGGTAGCTTGGTAGGGAGATTGGTTGCATTAGGTGAGGGGCAGCAAGATAAATTTGTTTTCCATATACTTATAGTTACCGACTATAAGTAAATTTGTTTTCCATATCTTTTGCTGGTGCATTAAATAAAAAAGTATTTATAGTTATCGACTGATGAGTCATTTCATTGTTCGTTTTATTTGTCTTCTTATGATGTAGCCACACGACACTTCTTAGACAGTTAAGACAATGTCTTCTCATGGATCTGGTTTGAGTTGAGACCCAATCCAAATGTAGGGTTGCGGACGTGAAGCCCTTATTTTGTTAATTCCATAGAAACAAATGGCATTTGGGTCTTTTTTGGGATTTTCCTCAATCACTATTGGTTGAAAGTATTTCAAATAAAAAAAATTATTTATTCAATTCAATATATGACTTCTCACATCTTATGTAATTACTATAAATTAACCATATAGCCTAAGACAAAAATTATATTCCTATATAGTGGAATTTGTAGTTGTGCTTGCACGCTTAGAACCACAAAAACAGTGTCAAAACAAAGAAATTGAGAAACACAACAATACTCATTAGGAGTGTAAATGAGTCAAAGTTAAAAAAAATTATTAGCTCAAGTTCAAACTCAAACCCTAAATACTGAGCTTGAGCTTGACAAGCCTCCCGTCAAAGGATCAAGCTTGAGCGCATGAGCTTAGTATCAGTCAAGATCGAGCTTGAGCTTAATAAAATTTAATTATTAATATATAATAATTATTTAATATTATGTATAAAATATTTAAAAATAAAAAAGTAAATTATTAATATAAATAATTATTTAATTAATATATAAAAAGTAATTAAAAATAAAAATAAGTAAATTATTAATATATTATAATTATTTAATTTGTATATAAAATTATTTAAAAATAGAAAAAATCTCATGAGCCAGTTTGCAACCTTTTGAATAACTAAATCAAGGCTCAAGCTTGAGTTGAGCTATAATTGGGCCGATTCGACTCATCTGACATCCCTAATACATATTATGTCGATGAAAATTGAAAAAAAAAAAAAAACAACAAAAGCAACTCCAATACGCATTACACCCTAGTTTAAATAGATCAACATACACAAACACACAATGAGTACAAAATACATCAGTGTGTATCTGTATCTATTAATATAAGTATAAGTTAAAAATCCTAAGATTACATATTAAGTAGTGGATGTATGCTTATCGAACTATTACAAATTTTCATATCTTTTATAGTTGCTTTTTCTGTCAACTTTTATTTATTACCCTTTTGATTTTTCAAAGTTGCTTAATTCACTAAAAAAGCTTTTGTGTTATTTTAAAGAAGATCAATTCACTCCCTCTTGATCTACCATTCTATCAATTTCTCTTGTTCTATGAATATTTGGGACATTGAAGAATATCTGAAAAGATGTTTTGAGAATCGATTTGATTCTGTATCCGTTCATTTCATTGAAGAAAAAAGGAGATTCCTTCATCTCTTAAACTTAACAATTCCTAGTCAGCTTCAAGTGTAGGCTTACCTGCTATACTTTAATCCCAAAATCAGTCCAACTAAAAATGTTTGAGATAGAACTTGCCTTGAATTTGGGTCTGCTAAGTAAGAGCTAAAACTAATCAAAATGAATTTTCTTTTGGTCCTAAAGAAACCTTCGCATGCATTTATAATGTCAAGTAATCTAACGTTTTTTCTGTGAGCTTTGCTGTGGCATCACAACAAAATCTTAGTTCACGTATTGTCATTACTTAGCTGAATCAGATTTTGATAGTTTGTATAGAAAATTGTATTTATTTCAATTAGAATTGTGAAAAAATTACACTACACCTCACTCAAATCTTTTTCAAATTCAAATAACAATTTGGATTATTTTACCAAGTTTGTTTTAGAGTAGAAAGAAAAAGAATATGTAATTTCAAATTCTAGTTTGAATTGATTACGATTCAACTCAAATATACCACACAGGGAATTATATTTGTCATGTGTTTCATGTCTAATTTAAAGAGAGTAACTAATCATATAAGAAGTACAATAAATACTTAGTTAATGTTTGGTTATATTTTATGTTTGATTATGATATGTGTTTTGGGGGAATGAATTTTGGGAGTGAAATTGGAAAATGTGAAAGTTGTGTTGGGGGAATATGATGAATTTTTTGTTTATATTTTGAGGAATAGTTAAAAATTTATTTTGAAGAGTTTTGATTTGTTTGTTTATGTTTTGGGGGAAGATATTTTTACAATAGTAGTCAAATAAATTCTTTTTTATTGGATTTTTAGAGTAAAAATAGAATTGAGTAATTTTTTATTATAAGAATAATAATAAAATATATATGGTATATATGAGTATACATTAAAAATGGGAGAAGTTTGGATATGATGAAGGATAATAGAGAATATTTTGAGAAAAAACCCATTTTAGTATTTTAGAGAAAAAATGACTATATTTGATTATGTTTTCTCAAAATAATTTTATTTTGAGCATACGTAGCCAAACATTCCCTTAATATTTAATTCTATGCGCTCATCAAATCTTATTTGATAAAATATTAAAGAGGTACTTTTCAAACGATAAGGCTAGAGCCTTTTTTTTTTTTAGATCAATTGGGCAAATTTCATTAGTCAGGCAACTGATCAAAGTCAAAATTACATGGAATCAAAGAGAGGAGGGCCCCCATCGCAAAGACAGAAGAAGGGAGAAAAACAAAAGGGATTCTTCCTACCAAACTATACCGTGTTTGCCCATTTAGCAAGGTTATGGGCAGCCTTGTTACAGTTACGAAAGACAAACTTGAATTTTCATTTTGGCCATTTGTTCTAGAAGGATCGGACTTCATCTTTGAGAACTTTTGGAGCCCAATGCGCCTAGGATGGTTAATCATGTGAATTGAGTTCAATGAGTCGCTCTCAAAGATACATTGTCTGATAGAAAGGTAGCAGCCCATCGGGCAGCTTCTCATATCGCAAGGGATTCTGCAGCAGTGGCAGCATGAGAGAAGTCTAGAGCTTAAGCCAAACGACAGGAGCTCTTGAAGTCTCTCAAGACTCAAGAAACGTGAGTTGACTTTTGAGGGGCCTGGAGTAAACATTCTCCTCAAAAACATGTGATTCCTGAAGAAGAAAAGAAGTGGAGTTTCATCAGTGTTTCTCCGCATCAAGCATGGCTGTTCTTCTCGTGCTGGGCCATCATCAGCCTTACTTTCTTGAATCTCGGATTCAATGCTTTAGCAGAACGGACCTGTCAGGCTCAGTTTCTCCCGTGGTCATGTTTTTCTTTAAGCATGCTTTAGCCATCTCCTTCTTCCATTCATTCGATTATACCTTCGTCTACTGTAAACAGGTGAAAATCCAGGACGATAGATACCACAAATGGATCGTCTTCGCCCTTCTTCTGCGACTAGTGTACACTGCACTTGCTGGGCAGGTCTTATTCTATTTCCCAATCCACATTTACGATTTTGCTTAGTTTTACAAGACTGCTACTGATCCGGGTTTGAGCGCCATGATCACGGACGGCGTTGGTCTTGGCGTCGACTTTGTTGTCAAATTAACGATGTTGTGCTTTGGCAGCCACACGAAATTCATCCCTGTATTGGTGTTGTTGATTGCCTATTACACATCTGCAATTTGTGCAGAAATTCCAAGGATGAAAGCCTGTACGAATTGCCACCTGTGGTGGCCCCGGAGAAGGAAAATTCCTGGTTCTTGAAGAAGAAGAAGAGGGAAAAGTTGGTACAATTCGGTGTTGGCGTACTGAGCGCAATTCTACACCAGATGGAAAATCAGCAATCCTGGAGGAGGATTTTGAGTAAGAGGAGAAAGTTCATCAAATTTGCGGTTAGAATGGTGGGTATCATTCTTTTTCAGAATTCCTTCCGAATAACGTCATTTGATTACGTGTTGGCGTTTCTCTACTTGGCCATGGTGTGGCTTGGTAACCTTGCTTTGCTCCGGGCTTCCAGCAATCATATTAGAGCTAGAAAACAACCAAGAAGATAATAACAACAAATAACCTCTCTGCTTATTCTTGCCACGTGTTCCTGCCAGGCGTACATAACATATTATTGTTTCATTCTCTCCACTTTCTGTAACCATTTTTTTTTCCTGACTGATAGTTTGTTAGGTCTCTGTGGCTCCGCCATTATATATTTTGTAGAGTAGTTTCATGATGAAAATATACATAATTTCTTTCATTTCAATACAATATAATCTTCCCAGATATGCTTTTGCTGATTCACCACATGGTACCAGAGCCAGTTTTCTTTCAAAACTCCAAACCCCTGGCCATAATATGATTTTTTTACGATCCTCCACAACAACCATGGCTACCGAAGTGATCGCTCTCAAAATATCTCTAGTCCATACCTTGTTCACTCTAATGAGAATCCGGCTCTTAATTTGGTTTCTTCGGTTCTCACCAGTACGAATTACAATTCTTGGTCTCGTGCTATGAAGATGGCACTCCTGTCAAAGAACAAACTACAGTTTGTAGATGGGTCATTGCCCACCCCTTTGAAGACAAATCCCCTTTTTCCAGCAAGGGAACGGTGTAATACCATGGTTTTGTCCTGGCTTAATCACTCAATATCTCCATCTATCACTCAAAGCATATTGTGGATCAATCGCACCTCCAATGTTTGGAATGATCTCTATGAGAGATTTTCTCAGGGTGATGCCTTTCGTATTTCAGACTTAAAAGAGGAAATATATGTTTTCAAACAAAGGGATCAATCAGTTACTGATTACTTTACTGCATTGAAAATTTTATGGGATGAGCTGCTTAACTTCCGGCCTATCTTGTCTTGTTAATGTTTGAATCCTTGTTCTTGTGGTGCCTTAGACACTATCAAGAAATATCAAAATAATGATTATGTGATCCGTTTCTTGAAAGGACTTGGAGATCAATTTTCCACTGTTAAGTCTCAGATCATGCTCATGGAACCTCTTCCACCAATAAATAGGGTCTTTTTCCTTGTTCTCCAATAGGAACGGCAACTTACTTTGAGTACTTGCAGAGTTCTTGCTCATAAAGGGGCTTCTGATTATTCCTAATAGCCAAAAGCTCCAGCCACCTTTGCTCAACATTGTAACAATACTGCTTAGAAATTCTCACAGTTTACCAATAGGGACATACGTTTCTGCACTTACTGTGGTAAATCTGGTCACACTATTGAGACTTATTTCAAGAAGCATGGTTATCCTCCTGGTTTCAAGCCTAACAGTCATCCTAATGCCATAAATTATGTCATAACCAGTGATACACCAAGCCCGCAACACTTCCTTTAGCTGGTGCTGCTAAGGTGCTAACTTTTCTATAACTATCTGACTAAAAAGCTTTCTTAAGCCCCTAAAAGGAGAGAAGATAGAGGTTTAGATGTAATCTATACACACAGGATATATTGCATACTAAGATTATAGGGGAATGCTGCTACTAAAAAACAAAATAGAAGGCTATTACTACTGTTGATACCCCTGTAACCACTATTTCTGATGCTAATATGTCTCCTGGAGTCTCTCTATCCCAAGAGCAATATCAACAGGTTTTTGCTCTTCTGCAGAACTCCAGCATTGGTGCTACCTCTCTATCAGCAATGCATAATGTGACTTCCCACATCTCTCAACCTACCCTCACCTCCATTTTTTCTACCCCTACTGGTAAGCATCTCTCCCTTTCATGTTCTTCAAAGTTTGAATTGTGGATAGTGGATACTGGGGTTACTGACCACATAACATTCTCGTTCAGCTCATTTTCTACATACAAGAAGATACGACCTGTCTCTGTAATTTTACCAAATGGTCACAGTGTCACAACTCATATTTCTGGAACTATATTCCTATCCCCCACCTTTGTTCTTCATAGTGTGCTCTTTGTCCCAGAATTTTCCTTCAATTTAATTTCTGTTACCAAGCTTTTCTTGTTGTTTGGTTTTCCAATCTTCTTGTTGCTTTATACAGGACCTGACCTCTTGGAAGACGATTGGTATAGCTAAGGTTCAAGATGACCTCAACACTATGTTACAAAACTGTCCTACTTCTTCTTTCCCTTCCATTGCTTTCAATGTCTCCGTCTCTCCAAACATTGATGTCTAGCATTTTCGGCTCAGCCATATCTCCGACTCTCACATGAAGTCTCTTGCTCAAAACATCCTTAATTTTGTTCTTCATGACGATTCAAACTGTGATATTTGTCATTTTGCAAAACAAAAAAGGCTTCTATTACTTACTAGCAATACAAGATCACATAGTTGTTTTGAAATGATTCATGTGGATATTTGGGGCCCTTTTTCTATGCCCTCTATTCATGGTCATAGATTTTTTATGATAACAGTTGATGATTATTCGCGTTATACTGGGGTATATTTGATAAGCCATAAATCTGAAAAAAGAAATCATATTCAGTCCTTTTTTAATCTTGTTGAAATTCAATTCTCCACCAAAATTAAAATTGTTAGAAGTGACGACAGTGTTGAACTCTCTATGCCACATTTCTATCACTCCAAAGGTATTATACATCAAACCTTTTGCGTTGAAACTCCCCAACAAAATAGAATTGTGGAACGCAAACACCAACATATCATCAATGTCGCCCATAGCTTGCTATTCCAACCCAACTTACCCAAGCATTTTTGGTCCTACACTATTTTGCATGCTATACATTTGATTAATAGACTGCCATTTCCATTTCTTAACAATGTTTCTCCTTTTAAGCTTCTATATGGAACTCCACCAAATTATTCCTCCCTTCGGGTTTTAGAGTCTCTCTATTTTGCCACCACTATCACTGCTAATAGACATAAATTTGATCCTAGAGCTAAAAAATGCATATTTTTAGGCTTCAAGCCTAGGACAAAGGGATGCATTCTACTTGATATCAATTCTCGGGAAATTTTATTTCTTGCCATATTTCTTCTCATCCCATGAAACTATCTTCCCGCTACACTCTCCTGAACACAATCCATACCTCTTCCTCAAAAGACTAGCCTTCCTATATTTGGTGACATTACACTTGCTCAACCATCTTCAATTTTAGACTCTTCCCATACTGTCCCAGTCACTCGTCAATCCACTTGTGTTCGTAGACCTCCGCAATATCTCCAAGATTACCACTATCATCTTGTTACTGCAGCTGCTCCGGATCATTTCCAAGCAGGTATTTCTCATTCTTTATCTTCTGTTCTCTCATATTCTAATTTATCTTCTAATCATAAACATTTTAGTCTTGCAACATCTATTCACCTTGAGCCAAGAACTTATACCCAAGCCTTCAAGCACTAATGTTGGAGGGATGCCATGCAATCTGAACTTGCTGCCTGATGCTGCAAAGAGTTTGATGGTTCGGAACTTCGGTGAATTTGGATGATATTGGGCTTGAGATCTGCAACAAAAACAAACGTAAACTAGCCGAGGTGCCTCGACTAAGGCACTCCGACGCTCAAGTCAGGTTTTCCGGTGAGATGGAGAGTGTTTAGAGAGTATATAGTAAAACAGTGAATTCGCAATACTTTGAGCACGGTGGTGTTGGCCTGATTTATAATCTGATAGTGGCGTGAATTTACCCAAGTGCC
>JACGDI010005219.1:2083708-2103524 GCA_014898725.1 Jacaranda copaia | reverse complement strand
AGCTAATTGATCCATTGAATGGTACAAAGACTATTTAGTAGCCAAAGGATACAATCAAACTAAAGGCATTGACTACTTTGATACATTCTCTCCTGTCGCAAAACTTTCCACAATTCGTATGCTAATGGCTATTGCAGCTGCCAAAAATTGGTATCTTCACCAGCATGACGTAAATAATGCTTTCTTGCATTGTGACCTTAATGAGGAGGTTTACATGACTTTACCACCTGGTCTTGCCTCTTCAAGTTCAAATTCTATTTGTAAACTGAAGATCTTTATAGGCTCAAGCAAGCAAGCCGGCAATGGTTTTTCAAGCTAACTTGTGCTTTAACCTCTTTGGGATATGTACAATCTACTGCTGATCACTCTCTTTTCGTTAAGGATTCTGATTGGTCCATCAATATTCTACTTGTTTATGTTGATGATGTGATTCTTGCTGGAACGAATTTGACCGAATTTTCTAATGTCAAAACATATCTTGACAGTATTTTCAAAATCAAAGACTAGGGGCCACTGAAATTTATTTTTGGGATTGGAGGTTGCTTGTGGCTCCAAGGGTATCTCTTTGTGCCAAAGAAAGTATGCCTAAGAGATTTTGTCCAACACAGGGTTTTTGGATTGCAAACATGCCAAAACCCCATAGACTCCTCTATAAATCTCAACAAGTTTCAGGGGGATCCTTTGCTTGATGTTTCTTCTTATTGTCATTTGGTTGGACGTCTCCTCTACTTAACGTCTACAAGACCATATATGCCATTCGCAGTGCAACAACTTAGCCAGTTTATGGATTGCCCCATATCCTCCCACATACATGCTGCTCATAGGGTACTTCGATATATAAAAGTTGCTCCTGATTAGTCTTTTTTTTCCTTCAAATTGCTCCTAAAACCTCAAAGCCTTTAGTTATTCTGACTGGGTTGGATGTCTCAACTCCCGTCATTCGATTACTGATTTTTGTGCGTTTCTTGGATCATCACTCATTAGCTGAAAGTCCAAAAAGCAACCTACAGTCTCCCGTTCTTCTTCTGGAGCCGAGTACTGTGCTCTTGCAATGATGAGTTGTGAACTTCAATGGCTGCGATATCTTCTCCATGACTTCCGTATTGATCATCATTATCCTGCTTTACTATTCTGTGACAATAATTCAGCTCTACAAATTGCCACAAACCATACCTTTCATGAACGGACAAAGCATGTCGAACTTGATTGTCACCTTGTCCGAGAAAAGGTTTCATCTGGTTTAATTCGTCTCATGCCTTGCAGTTCATTTGAGTAGCCTGTTGATATTTGCACCAAGCCTCTTGGGCTCATTCCCTTTCGAACCATCATTGACAAGTTGGGAATGTTGAATATATACTCCCCAGCTTGCGAGGGGGTATTAGACCAGAACACAAACCAGAAGAAAATAACAACAAATAACCTCTCTGCATATTCTTGCCACGTGTTCCTGCCAGGTGTACATGACAGATTATTGTTCCTTCTCTCCATTTTCTGTAACCATTTTTTATTCCTGACTGATAGTTTGTTAGGTCTCTATGGCTCCACCATCATATATTCTGCAGAGTAGATTCATAATGAAATATACACAATTTCTTTCATTGCAATACAGTACAATTTTCCCGTAGATGATTCTGCTGATTCACAATAGATCATGGGGTTTTTAATTTTCTATTGGGGAATGAGATTGTGGGTTGTACAGTAAGTGAATTCGGGCTTCGTGGCACTACTTGGTAGGCTTATGGTGCCTCTCTTCTCCTTTGTGGTGTGCGCCTCAAGCTCGAGTCTCTTTCCGTGGTGGACAGGGGAGAAGAAGCCCAAGTTATTGTTTGGTGAAAGCATTTTAGATCAGCTGTTTTCATTTTTGTACTAAACACAATTATTTATGCCAAGTTGATTCAAGGTTTCCAATTGAATATTCATGGCTTTGTTTAAGCAATTATCTAGAGTCTCCAAAATTCCCAGCATTCTGGATCTTGGAAAATTCTACTCTAGACTAGGTTTGACCACACCACCTAATAATATCATGCCACGTGGAAAATTAAATTTTGATTAGAAAATGGTCAATTTTAATTACCTAGCCAAACCATGGTTAAACTATACTCCTTCTTAGTTGGAATGTAAACAACCATTTGGAAAGATGAGAAAGATTAGGAATAATCACAAATTGCAGAAATTTCAAATTTAAATTTTCCAATATAATATTTCTCTCAATTCATTACAATAAACCAATTTTGTTTCTATCATCTTCACCATATTATTTCAATTTGTCTCATACTCCTATTCATTCTTGGATAATAAAATTGCCCTTGATGATGATGATGATGATGATTATTATTATTATTATTATGATGATGATGATGATGATGATTATTATTATTATTATTATTATTATCATTATTATTATTATTATTATTATTATCATCATCATCATTATTATTATCATTATTATCATTATTATTATTATCATTATTATTATTCTCATCTACTTTGGAATTGATTGGCTAATTGTAAGTAATCATGCAAAGAATATATTTCAATATAAGAATACACTTGATTTAGTTCTTAAACTCCAAGGGAGAAGATGAAGATTTGTATGCTCAAGTCATTTTTGTTACAATTGTCTGACATCTATACTTGCACACTATTTTTGTTGGGGTGGGGATGGGGTTTCTCCACTGTGTGTGAATTATTTCTAGAGATATTGCATTTTCGACCAATTCTATTTATCTTTGAAGATTTTTTAGAGATCTTGAGTTTTCGACCAAGAAATTTCTACAAGAATTTAAATCCTCAACTAAGAGAAATAGAGATAAAAAAGATGACTTCAATGCTTATGAATCATCAAGAAAGAAGATTAATAAAAAGATTAATAAGTATATTAAGAATAAATCCTACCGTAATTCCAAACACAGGCATTGATCATAAGGCCATTGTTATGATCCTTGAAGAAACCAAGGCCCTTGATTTCTCTATCATAGAGTTTTTATTGATACTCATGTCCATATTCATCTCCAAGGCAAAAGGAAGATCAAATGGAGAAAGTGCTGTGAATTTGTGTTTCTTGGAAATCAATGAACCATAAAAATCAAGATTCTCTAATTTCTCATCATTGTTTTTGTGAAATGAAGCTCTTATATGTGTTCAAAATCATAAATTTAATTAAGGAAATTTTTTTTCCTAAAATTTGGAGTTGTTCCTAATATTTCTCTTCTTTCCAAGTGGGTATTGATGTTCCAATTAAGAAGAAAACTAGTTTTAACCATGGTTTGGTGGATATTAAAATTTGATCAAGTTTAACTAAAAATTTGATTTTCTACGTGGCATAATATTATTGGATGGTGTGGCCAAACCTAATGTGGAGTAGAATTTCCCATGGATCCTCTATTGAAAAGTATATTTATGTCCTATTCCAACTCCAAATATATATATGTCAAATACATTAAATATTTTGTTGTGAATCAAATGCACTTGGTGTGTGTATATATATATATATATAGTTGAAATAAGAAATGAAACATGCAGTGGAATAGAAGGTTTAAACTTGTGAGATAAGTGATCACTAACTTAGCGTGTTAGATCCTCTATTACATTTCTTATTTAATCTTATATTCCAATTTAATGTATATATATATAAAGTGTATTTGATTTTCAATCCATTATTTTTACACATATCATATATTTGCAAAAATAAAATATGAGATTAAACATAAATTGGAACAAAAATCTAAACTGCAAATCTAGCTAGCCTCCATTCTTGACTGTTTTTGAGATTTTCTGCAACTTGCAAGCAGGCATTTCAAGATCTTATACTATCATGAAATCAAGTCCACTACTTCCATTTTAGCATTAATTCCATATATATTTTGTCAGCTATCAATTCTGAACCGCGTTAATCCATGTCAATGATGCTGATTGTTTCACTTCCTTTTAGTTTCTGTATCATTTGTTTACGTAGTAATAATATACATTGATAAGTCCCTCCAAAAATTCCATCCATCTCCTGAAAATATCTAAAAAGAAAGTGCAATGGAGATTACAGGCTGGATGTTTTTCTCGTTCTGGGCTCTAATAGGCGTCGGCTCCTTCTTGGATTCGATGCTTTGGACAACACTGACCTATCAGACTCAATTTCTCCAGTGGTGATGTCTTTCTTCAGGCATTCGTTAGCTATCTCCGCCTGCCATTCCTCCACTTATGCACTGGTATTTCGTCCGAAACTGAAGATTTCTGTCGAAAGGAACTACATGTGGGTGTCCTGCGCAGCGTTTCCGATTCTCTTTAACCGCAATGCTGGTGAATCATTCGCCTGGTATTTTCCCCTCTACTCGTTGATAGATTTATTTGGTTTGTTGTACTATTTTCTCCCAGAGATGAAGAGTTTCTTCTTCGAAAAATATTTGTGTAAGGGGTCTGTTGTGATTGCGTTATTTCCGCTTCTGTATTACTTGTCACGCGGTGAATCATTCGGGTAGTATTTCTCCATCTACATCTCTAATTTCATGATCATTTTTCAACTGACTTTCGCCGCCGTGTCTGAAGAACAAAATGGCCTCTTCATCCACTTCGCCGCCGTCTCTTCATTACTCCTCATCGGCGGGAAGAAGGTAAACTACATCCTGGTTTTGGTTCTGTTCTTCGGATTCTTCACCTCAGTCGCCTGGGCGGCCACCTCTGGAGACGAGCGCTTCCAAAAATGGCTGCCCGCCGCTGCTCCTCGAGAAAATCAAATTCTACTAAACTTAAAGAAGATGATGAAAAAGAACGGAAAGGTGATTGAATTTGCAATTGGGATGGGGAGCACCATTTTTTTCCAGAACTTTTTCTGATTAACGTCGTTCGATCACGTAGTGGCGTTCCTCTACTTGGCGGTGGCGTGGCTTGCTGACCTTGCCCTGCTCCTGTCTCCTCACGACCTTGGAATTTTCAACTTTTTCCTCAGCAACGTGATTGTGGGTCGTACGGTAAGTCAATTCGGGCTCCGGGGAACTACTTGGATTGCTATGGTGCTTCTGTTCTTCTCTACAGTTTGCGCGTGAAGCTGGAGCCCCTTTCCATGGCGACGAGAGGAGAAGGCGAAGCAGCAGTTGTTGTTTGGCGTAAGCAGACACTGACGGAATTGGATTATTGATAAGTCGAAATTGTTTTTTAGCAATCAATTCTTTGTTGACAGCCATCACAGTGTATAGGCCATCTTACAATTAAATAATCACTTTGATACATATTTATCCAATATGACACAAGGCAGGCTTTTGGTACATTTTTAATTAGACTTTAACTTAAGATTCATAGACTTTTAATCGAAAAACTCTCATTAACATTTTGTGGTGGTGGTGTGGAGAGTTTTTGAATAAAGTTCAAATTAACATCGCACTACGCTCTTATTTTTGTCATTTAATTCACTTTGTTGTGTAATTTCTGTCCAACGATTGACACCAAAAGTATTACTAATTATGTTTTCACCATTTATAATAACAAAAATAATAGATATTGTTATTTGCACTTTAAAATTTATTATTGGCATTCCACTTGATTTTTAGTCTTTAAAAATTGATCATTATAGCTCTTTATTTTCAAGATATCATTTAATTTAAATTGTTGAACAATTATACCCTTAATGTATTATTCTTTATTCTATTAAATATAATATTGATTCATTCCTAATTTATTCCATGTCAAACTTGATAAAACACATAAAAATGAATGGATTATCCTATTTTTAAATTCAATCATCTCACTAAAGATATGACTATGAATTCTAATAGAAAAATATAGCATCACCACAAAGAGCATATTTTCACACCTAAAATGTGGGCCTAATTTTACTTCATAAAGACTGTTACGTAAAGTTATTTTAATTATAAAGTTAAAACAAAGGAAGAAAAGAGCATTGCACCTTGTTATTTACACCTGGCAAAAAATTATCTATATTTTGGGGGGTATTATTATTTGCACTCCATATTTTGTTATTTGCACTCCATTTGAACTTTTTGTTTGATTATTGACCAAAATATTCACTTATTATGCAAAATACCAATAATATTAATTTACAATACAAATATATCCTTTATTATAATATTATCACTTTCAACTTTGTTATACATGAAAACATTCTAGCTCAACTATCAAATTTTACAAGATTATGGCCTCCCAAAAAAAGGATTCATAACTCTGACCAGAATGCATATTGAAGTTTTAAACCAAAATGAACTAGGGTGTCCATCAATAAAAATAGATTCTCTAATGTTGGGAAAATAACACCAACATTCACTGACCACACTAAAAATTATACAACCATAGCTCAATCTTTCAAAAAGTACTAAAAATGTTGCTGACTACATTTTAAACTTCATAGCCAAGCACTACCTAAAATCCAACCTCAAGCTCACCCTTTATCATAAAGTTGTACTCCAAGTATCTGTAGGTTAATTAGCCATATGCTACATGAATTTATTTTTGCAGAAAAAAAAAGAGTAGGTATTATTACATTATAAGACAAAATATTTAATAATTAACATTTATATACTCATGCACAAATGTATTCCTAAATCAAAATATGAGTTATATCATCAAATCATATATAAATATAAACATGCTAAAGTATAAAAATGCAAATTAAATAATTGGCCACCTACTTGAAAAAATAGAAGGATCCATATTTTAGGTCAAAGTCCAAGTTTTAATTTTTGGCCTTCAAGTCTTTCCATCCAAATCAACTAAATCCTAAAAATCTACATCCACCTTTAAAAACCCAGTTTCTACATAAACAAGCCCTAATCTTTTGGTTCTGTTGTTATTCTTTTGCTAAACAAAACCTTAAACTTCAATTATGAAGGAAAAATTTATCTACATGTTGTAAGAAAAATATAACAAAAATTATTACCTCTATGTACATTAGATGGGCTGCAAGCATGACAGAACTCTGAAATTTGTTCCACACTTTGGTGGTGACAAGTTCTACTATCTCCTCCAACTCAGAGGTAACTCTTGAATCTTGTAAAATGCTATTGTCTTTCATTATAAATTGCTATACAAAAGAAATAGTAAAAATGGATGTGGAAATTGGTTGAAGAAAAGGCGGCAAAGAAGACAAAAAAGCATAAAAAAGAAAATATTTGGATCTATACTATTCTGAAGAAGGCTGGGAATGGGTGAAGATTAATATTTAATAGATAAATGAATAGTATATCAAGGGTTTAAATGTCCAAAAACTTAAATTAAATCATATTGGAAGTAAAATGATGTAATGGTCAATTTCTATAGAATAAAGACTAATTGGAGTGCAAATAACAAAATATGGAGTGCAAATAATTGTACCCAAAATAATACTATGAAGCCTTTTGCTTGACTTCCAAGCAAGAAAAAGAGGAAAGAGATGGGAGAAGGATGCTAATGAGGAGATTTTCAGCAAAACTTTGTTTGAAAGATGTTGGTGAAAGTACAATTACCGTTGAAAAACTATCAAACACTCTCTAGACTGAGGTGTGGATATCTCACTCTCTTTAAGAAGATTCAAGCCTACTGCAGTAGAAATTTGTTATTGGTACAGTAGTAATACTTTTGACTTGTCCTTTCCAAAATACAACAGCCTGACAATGTCGTATAACTCAAAAACTCTGGACAAAATTTGAGTTCAAAGCTTCAACACAAGAACACTCTCCTTCAACTAGTATAACTCTCTTTTAGTGTATGCAATATAGTAGTTGTAAGAATTCTTGCAAAGTTACTAAAAAGAAGAAATGACTCCTATTTATAGGAGTGGAAAACCTTCATAATATAAATGAGAATTAGTGGATAATTAAATTAAAGGTTACACATAGGAATATAGAGAGGTGCAAATGAGAATTGTAGAAGAAAAGTAAAAAAGGGGACTCTTCACTACTCCACTAAACCCCATGATAATGTAACCATATTCGCATCATCAATGGAGTAATGTGAAAGGACATGTAGATTAATGTTCATAATCTCCACCATAATGTGACCATATTCTCTCATCATCAATAGAGTAATGTGAAAGGACATGTAGATAAATGTAAATATTAAAATGCTCATAAACCAACATTCACCAACAGAAGGGAGATTATTATGAATAATGAAGGTGTGCTCTGCATTGAACCTCTACTTAGTAAAGTAGTAGTCTCTACTCCGGCGCCAATAGTGGTCTCAGACTTGAACTATGACTGCTTAAAGGAAATAAAGAGTTACTGCCTACACATAACAATCAAGGTGTTGACACAAGCTTTATTAGCTATCACATTACGACCTTGTGCTATCCCGAATTTCATGAGTGATTTTGAGAATAAGCTTAATTCTCATAGGAAGTGGCCTATTTCTATGCTCACATAAGTGGAATCTGTCAAAGGTGCTCTTGTAACTCTGACAACACACTTGTAAGAGCTACAAATTTTCATTAAAAGTTAATAAACTCATCCGCCTCATATCATTACAAGATAAATGCACTCACATCATAAGGATAAGGAGACAAATATAGTAGTGCATTTTATAACATGTTATCATATGATTCGTTTTTTCCATTGAACTTGGTTATAAGATCTCTAGTCCCCAAGTTGGGTTTCCGCATATGTGACTCTTGACTTTATGGGCTTCAACCCTATCCCCCTCGATGTGCTCTAGACCTTTTCTCTTGCTAAGGCCTTAGTCAATGGATCTGCAAAATTATCACATGATCTCACATAATCAACATTAATGGTACCATTTGTTAAGTAAGATCTCAACATAACTGTGTTTTCTCTTTATAGGTTTGGATTTACGATTATAGTAACAGTTTTGTACTTTACCAATTGCAGCAGTACTATCACAATGAATTAATATTGGAGGAATTGGTTTTTCAAATAAGGTATTTGGAATAATAAATCTCCTAACCAACTTGCATTTTCACCAGCTGAAGCTGAAGTAATCAGCTCAGCCTCCATTGTAGAGTTCGCAATAATAGTTTGGTTTTTTTATTTCCAACAAATAGCATCACCACCCAAAGTAAAAATATAACTAGTGGTAGAATAGGAGTCACCTGATAAAGTGTTCTAATCTATATTAGAAAAGCCTTCAAGTACGGTAGGGTATTTTTCATGAAACAAACCATATGTTGTTGTACCAAGTAAATGTCTCATAACTCTTGTTATAGCATTCCAATGTTCAATACTTGGCTTGCTTGTAAACCTGCTAATTACTCCTACTGCATATGCAATATCAAGCTGAGTACAGTCAGTCGTATATCTCAAACTCCCAATTAAACTAGCATTCTCCTTTTGATTTATCACATCATCATCACTTTTAATAGGAAACAAGTGAACACTTGAATTAAAAGGAGTTGTAACATGCTTTCAATCAATAAAATTGTATTTGTTTCAAAATTTTCTCAATATAATGCGACTAGTCAATGAAAACACCATCTAATGTTTTTGTAATTTTCATACCCAAAATAAAGTTTGCCTCAACAAGATCCTTCATGTCAAAGTTGCTACTAAGCATGCTTTTAGTCTCTTTAATAACATGCAAATTAGAGCCAAAGATCAATAAATCACCAACATATAGGCAAATAATAACATGTGAATTAGTCCAAGACATATGATAAATGCACTTTTCACACTCATTTGATTTATAACCATTCTTAATCATACAAAAATCAAACTTCTCATGCCATTGCTTAGGTGCCTATTTCAAGCTAGTGATTTAGTTGATTTACACACTTTGTTTTATATAAATCATCAATATATAGGCAAACAATAACATGTGAATTATTTCATGAATTATGATAAATGCACTTATCACACTCGTTTGATTTATAACCATTCTCAATCATACAAAAATCAAACTTCTCATGCCATTGCTTAGGTGCCTGTTTCAAGCCATATAGGGATTTAGTTAATTTACACACTTTGTTTTCTTGGTTTGCTTCTAAAAAACCTTTGGGTTGATTCATATAAATCTCTTCATTTAAGTCCCCCTTTTAAAAATGCAATTTTTACATTTTAATGTATTTGTAAATCAAAAATTGCATCAATAGTAATCAAGAGTCTAATGGATGTTACTCTAGTAACCAGAGAATAAGTGTCAAAAAATTCTAGGCCTTCTAGTTGCTTGAAATCTTTGGCAACTAATCTAACCTTATATTTATCAACGGACCCATCTGGTTTTAATTTTTTTCTTAAGGACCCATTTACACCCAATTGTTTTACAACCCGAAGGTAAATCAACTAATTTTCAAGTTTTATTAGAAATTGGTGATTCAATCTCACCATTTATAGCCTCTTTCCAAAAAATAGCATTAGGTGAAGATAAAGCTTCTTGTAGAGTTAGTGGGTTGTTTTCAACATTAAAAATGTTAAAGTTAGGACCAAAATCTTTTTTTGCGCTAGCCTTTTTACTTCTTTGTAGTTGAAAATCATTACTATTTTCTTTTCTCAACATTGAAGTAGAAGAGCTAGGTAGAGACAAAATATTTTGATTATTTTTTTTAACCCCACTATTTTTAGAAGTAAACGAAAATTTTTCTTCATGACAAATAGTATAATTTGATTCAAAAATCACATTATCATCAAGATTTAAAAATCTACAAGCTATACTATTAGAAGCATAACCAAGAAAAGTACAAGTGATAACTTTTACTCCCAACTTTGGAATTTTAGGATATGTTAGCCTTACATAAGCTGAACAACCAGAAACTCTCAATTATCCCAAGTTTGGCTTATGACCTTTCCATAGTTCAAAAGGGGTTACTTTAGTCTTTTTATGTGGTACTCTATTTAACACATAACAAGCTGCTAAAATAGCTTTAGCCCAGAGATTCAAAGGTGCACTTGACTTAATAAGTATGGCATTTGTCAATTCAACCAAAGTTCTATTTTTTCTTTCGGCCATTCCATTAGATGCAGGAGAATATGGGGGAGTAACTTCATGAATTATTCTCAATGATTTAACAAAAGAATTAAACTCATTGAAAATATATCCTCGAACTCTATCACTTCTAACTCTTTTCATTTTCTTGCCAAATTGACTTTCCACCTTATGGAGGTAATCTTTAAACTTCTCAAGCACGTCACTTTTATTCTTCATTAAATAAACAAAAGTATATTTAGAGAAATCATCAATAAAAGTAACAAAATATTGATTTCCTCCATAGTTAATGTTCCTCCAAGTTCACAAACATCACTGTGAATCAACTCTAACAATTCGATTTTTCTTTCAAAATTGTGATGAAGTTTCTTAGTAATATTGGCTTTATTACAAGCCTCACATTTTTCAAAATCCTTTTAATCATTGAAATTAATCCTAAGTTACTCATGATTCCCACATAATGTTTGTTAATATGACATAAACAAGCATACCAAAAATTAGTAGAAGAGAGTAAATATACAAAAGTAGAGGGTACTTTATTCATCTCAATGTTTAGCTTGAACATCCCATCACATGCGTATCCCCTTCCCACATATTGATCAAACTCAATAATCTGCTTAGAGCTAGCCTTGTTGAGTAAAAAACTAGACATCAAATTCTTCCTCATGGAAGGAGTATATAGCATATCTTTCAAAGTCAGCATCCTTCCTGAGGTGAATTTCAACTCAACTTCTTCTATTCCAAACACTTGGGTGGTATAAGAATCACCAAGCATTTTGAGCTCCTCAAAGGGAGTATATGCTTTGAACTAGTCTTTGTCATAGTAGACATGGGGCTTTGCACCAGAAGCCGCCCACTACTCATCAACAGTTTCCACCATGTTTATATCAATTATCACCGCCACAAATGACTCTTCAGTTATGTCAACTTGTAGAGTAGGTTCACGTTTTTGATATTTGGAAAATCAAGTAATATGCCCACTCTTGCCACATACATAAGATATTTTCAAATTTTGATGTTGATGTTGTGCTTGGTTATTGTGACCATTATGCTTCTTAGGAGACTTAGCATTTTTATAATTTTTCTTTTTCAACTTAAAGTAGGCATTTTTGTGAGATTTGGGTGCAACATTATTTGAAGAAACCAAATTTATCTTCATAGTGATAGGTTGTGAAGTGCTCTCAACTAGCTGCATAAGTGCATGCTGGCCTCTTGCTTCTTCCTCTATGTGAATCTGTATTAACAAGGTCTCAAGAGAAAAGACTCAGGTCAAAGAAGAGTTTACCCTTCCACCTCTTGAAATAGATGCCACTAAAGTGAAATGGCTTGTTGAGATCTCCTACTCTGACATCCACTGTTTTTCAACTGTATCCATTTGAATCCCCTTAAAGTTATTGGTGAAAGTACAATTACAGATGAAAAAATATCAAACAATCTCTAGGCTGAGGCATGGATATCTCACTCTCTTTAAGAAGATTTAAGCCCACTGCAATAGAAATTTTTTATTGGTCCAGCAGTAATTCTTTTGACTTGTCCCCTCCAAGATATAACAAGCCGACAATGTTGTATAACTCAAAAATCCTGGACAAGATTTGAGTTCAAAACTCCACAACAAGAACACCTTCCTTCAACTAGTATAACTCTCTTTTAGTGTGTGCAATATAGTAATTGTAAGAATTCTTACAGAGTTACCAAAATGAAAAAATGACTTCTATCTATAGGTGTGGAAGACCTCCATATAAATGAGAATTAGTGGATAATTAAACTAAAGGATACACATAAGAATATGGAGGGGTGTAAATGTGAATTGAAGAAGAAGAAGAGCAAAGCGAGGGACTCCTCCTCTTACTAAAGAATAATAAGGGACTCTTCACTACCCTACTAATCCCTACCATATTGTGACCATTTTCATATTATCAATGGAGTAATGTGAAACGACATGTAGATTAATGTTCATAACCTCCACCATAATGTGACCATATTATTATCATCAATGGTGTAATGTGAAAGGACATGTAGATAAATATAAATATTAAAATGTTCATACATCATTCACTACAAAAAAAATTGGTATTAGTGACCGCACAAGTAGTCACTAATTCACAAAAAATGGGTCATTGATGGAGTCAGTGACCACTTTTGTGACTGCATAACGCAGTCATAAAATATCTCATCACAAACTTAAATTTGTGATCGATCTATTTAATAGTGGTCACTAATTTCATTATATAAAAATGTTCATAGAATAATAAAGCGGTCACTAAGCAGTCACAAAATAGTGACCGCTTAGTGACCACGTGCTATGTTCACTAAATCTTAGTCATGTGACCAACTATTAATTTGTGACCGCATTGTGATCTCTCAGGGGTCACAAATTTGTGACTAAACTTTTACTGTCACAAATTTTCATAAATAATATGTGTACTTTCTCCTTATAGTGACTACTTAGTAGTCACTATTCGGTCATTGATTTGTGACTGACCTTGCGATCACAAATTTTCAATAATAATGTGGTTATGATTGTGGTTGCCAGGTGGTCACTAATTGGTCATTGATTTTTTGAACACATTTTTTGTCTTTTGGTGTTAAATCGCTATTCTCTAACTTATTTTTTATTCTCATTAATACAATCTAAAATCACATGAATCCAAAATAATAATTCACATTCCAAAAATAAATAACCCAAAATTCAATAATATTATATTCGAATTCATGAACAAAATAAATATTCTAAAACATAAGCACGTTCAATAAGTCCAAGCATGTCAAATTAATTTGAAGAGAATTATTTATCTTTTCCAACATCATTTCCTTCATTGCAGGAGGAGGAAGCACCTTCAACTTGTTTTGTACGCAAAGTAAATGAGTACAATATATTGATTCTAATCAAAAAGACAAAATTATTTGAGTCTTTGACTATAGTACGTACTCTTGGCACACTACGTACATCATGGCTCCATATATGTTTGTTCAACTTGATGTCAACTCTGACATCTGCAGTTCTCATGGCCTTCTAAGTGAACTTTCTGATTTCCTTGATAGCTCTTGGAGCCTTTTTCTTGAAGGTGCTACATCATATACATAATCCAGTCAATTGACATACTAAAACATCTCAATGGAGAATCAAATATTAAGACAAATAGGGTAGAAGAATATATTTAACTGGTGCAAATTAAGCAAAATATCGAACCTTTCTTGCACTACCAGATATAAAGATTCTACTTGGAATCACAAGCCAAATATTTTGAAAAATCACATTAATTTTCAATGGCGCACATTAGAGAATCATGTATCAAATAGGCGACAAGTCTATCATATTCAACTTTATCTAATATGCTAGAAATGCTTCTAAGTTACCATCAACAGGAACTTCTTCTGAAGTGAGTTATTTAATCCACTTTAACTAGGAAATTTAGATTAAGACCTCACCATTTATAATTATTCTGACATTCCAACACAAGCAAGCTCCATATGTTGGCAGCCATGTTAAGACAATGCAGTAAAGCATATTTATATTTGCCCTTGTCTGAATTTCTTGAGCTACCTATAGTATTACATTAACAAATAATAAGACTAGACAAGCCTAAACCAAATATAAATGGTATACAAGTAATAGCATCGTAGAATCTTCATGTATGTGCTAGCAATAAATATTACTTAAAGAAAAATCTCTGTACTCTTAAGTGCTTAGCTTATTATGCAAGTTTGAATTGGGATCTTTGCATTAAATTGTTGAATTGTGTAGGAACTTTCATGTTAAGAAAATCTAAAGGTAAAGAACTCAAATCATTAAATAAGCACTTCTATATAGAAACACAATAGAATGGATAAATTTAACTTTAGATGACCCCACCGGGTGGTGGGAGGGAGGGGTTAGTGGTGGTGAAGGGGGGTTCTAAATTGCAAGTTCATCTCAACTTGCTTTGGGTTAGCAGATTACTAGATTGATCCTTAAATTTGAAGTCTAGGATCAATGCTTGCTGGGCAAGCACTAGGTTGAAGAGAACTCCTCTTAGTAACCAACAAACATGCTACTACAAGTACAAGTGTTTTGCTATTCAATGATGAATATACATTATATACAGTTAATACATGCATCGGGCCAATATTTGCCACTTCCTTAATCATCTTTAATATTTCCCTTTTGCAACCATATACAAATGAGAGTCTTCCAAAGCAAATTTGTAAATATAACATATATAGGAAAAGAAGTCAAAATGTAGAAACAAATAAATTAAAAATTTGCACTAGGTCATATAAAATTCTATAAAACAAAATGAAAAATGAGACATAGGCTTTAAAGAAGCATATACATAGATAACATATTCCAAAAGGCTGACAAGCTACAACAATTTTGACTAATTATGGCAAACATCAATTAATAACGTCACTAGTTTCAACATTACAAGCATTAATATCAGACCATTCATTCCGTCTTAAGCAACTTGTAATTGTCATTTATTAAAGACCTTGCAACATAGTAAACAATTTTAAGGTTTAATTCAAAAGGAATCAAAATTGTGAAAATTTTAGGAGTGCAGAGCACAAGTCTCAAGCCTGTGTTTTGTGCTAAGGCACCCTTCTGGTCAGCTTTGAAAAACTATGATTAAACTCTGAAGAAACTATAAAATGTGTTAGCAAGCCTAAAATCCAACTAAAGGTTTTCATTTATAATTTACTACTCCATTGCTAAGAAATGTAGCCAGCAAATTAGATTTTATATTAGTATCACCTAGGAATACCTAGTTATATCTGCAACTAGAGTTAGTCCTAATGGGTATCTACCAGTCAACTTTATGAATGAAAACTCCCTTTTCCAAACAAGACCGATTAACATTTAAAAAGGGGAATGAAATATATTAAGGGGCATTTCATACACTTCTAAACTGCACAAAATTCAACAACTAGAACAGTTACCTCGCAACTAAAAATCAATACCCATTTTCAACACATAAAATAAATTCCTTATCCTCTTCTTTCCCCCTCCTGGGAATAACTACTCATTGTTTCAAGCCAAAGAAAATTATAAAAAAGGTCAAATTACACTTCACCTCTTCATAAAGTTGAATTTTGGTAGTGAACGCCTAAGAAAGAAAGAAAAACACTTTGTCCATTGCAGTTGCTGAAGCACTTTCACCCCAATCAACTTTCCAACATACCATTTCACGCACTAAAATTGCTTTATCAAAAAATTTAATTATAGTATTAGGGAGAAGGAAAGCTCCTATGAGAAATGTGTAAACAAACATATTTTTGTCACCTTAAAATCTTGCATAGGTACCAAAAGCTCTTATGAGAAATGTGAAAACAAACATATCAACTTAACATGCTATAAAGAGTATGATTAACTCAGAGTTGATAGTTTTTTGTTCCCACCATTATGCTAACTACAATTCTATGCTTTCAACTCATTCCTACTGAGTGCAAATGTAGAATTCTATATCCTTTTCCGAGCTTGAATAATGAATGGTCAAGGAAACTAAATTGAAGAAAAACATTTGCAAAGATATAAGATATATCCTTTTCCAAACTTTATGTAGGTATAAGTTACATATTTTTTCCAGCTTGACATTTTTGAAGGTAAATGTGCCAATGGCTATAAAAAAAATGAACCAAATCTAACCAAAGTTAGAAAAATATAAAACTATATTATGTATGGGACAAATATTGATAACAATAAAGCATTAAAATTTCACTTGAAAACAAAAGTAATATATAGTTAGATAGAATGTACCTTCCATGATAATCTTGAATCTCCTGATTTGGATGTTTGAAGCATTTCATATAACAATCCTAAAATGTTTTTACCAAAAGCAATCAATCTAAATACTAACATATTTGTTCACTTCTAAAGTTGATGACATTTAAACAAAATAGTAAAAACAACAAAGCGAAAAAAGTGATCTCTACATTTTGCTCTCATATTTACATGCATTTCTATCACTTTGCTAGCTAATTTAGTGTGTATAGAGATGACTCTACCACTCTTCATAAGACAAATTTAAATCAACAGGTCTCAAGAGTGTTAGATTGTCCAATAAGTTGGAAGATTAGGTTTATGTGCACCCCTATCCCCCAAGCAGAATCAACAATACATAGGTTGCTAAAAAAACAAACATTGTCAAGTAAAATTTCAAGAAGACTAGCATTATGAATCGTTGAGGATGCTGATATCTTTGTACAAGTTCAGTGCATCAACACAACTTCCTACTCAAAGGCCTAAAATAATAATGAATTCAGTGCAAATGCACAAATGCACTTCCTAGAATTAGTGCTTTATTGGATCCAAATTTACTAAAAAAGAAAAAAAAAACAAAAGAAAGCTAAAACTAGAAGAAACTAAACATTAATAATGAACTTAATCTAATTGAGGCAAATAAACAAGAATTATTATAAGATGCCCCAAAATGCAAAATTATAATTATAATTACCTTTTACAATGCCCCCAAAATGTAAAATTTCAAACCTGCACATTCAATAAAAAATCACTATAATAATAAAAAAATTAAAAAAAAAGGGTAGGCAGACCAACAACTACTAGCCCCCTATCGGGAGACCCAACAGCTGCTAGCCTCTTGGCGAGAGACGTGGGGCCCGCTACTGTTGGCTCTTGGCGATGAGCATCTTGTCGACAACAATGCTGGTGAGAAAGTTACAGTTTAAAAAAAAAAAAGGACGAAAGAAGAAGAAAGGAAGAAAAGACAGTGTGGGTTGAAGGGAAATGAAATTGAAATGTAAAGGGAGCTAGGGTTTATTAATTTTGTCACTCTTGTCATTTATATTTTTATTTTGATAATTTTTATTTAATTATAGTAATTAATGTTTTTAATTTTAAAATTTAAAATTTAAAAATTTAATTATTCACTACTTTGTTATACATGACTTTGATTCATATTTTGATACTTAATATTTTTACATATTATGTTTTAATATAATTTTGTAAAATTAGATTTTACGATGACTATTGAATATTGACATTTAGTTTTAGATATGTAGATATAATAATGTTAATCAATAAAAATATTCTCTATTATTAATATTTTGGGGTTTAAAATTTATAGAAGTTGTGAGATTTTAGGATTTAGGGTTTAAGTTTCATATTTAGATAAGTTTTATTAGTTTCGTAAATTACTAATTGTACAAATTTACAAAATAAAATTATGAAATGATATATTCATCTTATATTATAGGTATAGAGTATAGTTAGATATTGTAAAATATTTAAAAGTTATTTGGGCGAGTTTATAAACTTCTCAAAATATTTTATAAGATGTTTAATAACTTATATGATGTCAAAAAGTGTTTCGTAATCTTTATAAAAAAAGAACTTATAAAGATTCTAAAATAAGATGTTAGAAATTTATGAGCTCTTTTTAAAAAAGTAAAGAGTTCTTAACTTATTTTTAAGATCTTAACAAGATCCCTAAATTTTAATTATATTAATTATAAAATTGTGATTACTAATATCTTATATACTTCAAGATCTTATTATCCAAACAATTTGAGAACTATTTTTAAAAAAAGATGTGTGACTTATTGTGCATGTTTAAGGAAATATAATAAACAAAATATTGATTATATAATTCATAAACACAATTCATATAATTATAACTCAACACTAAAATAATTGACCTCTTTACAATGGCCCCAAAATGCAAAATTTCAAACTTGCAAAATGAAATAAAAATAACTATAATTCTAAAATATTCACATAAAAAAAAAAAAAAACAGAGGGGTGCCTGCAGCTGTTGGCCCCTCCTAGCTACTGTTGGGTCTCACTGAAGTTTTATATTTTATTTTGATAATTTTTATTAAATTATAGTAATTATTTTTTTTAAATTAAAATTTAAAATTTAATTACTCACTATTTTTTATATATGATTTGATTCATATCTTGATACATAATATTTTTTCATATTATGTTTTAATATAATTTTAAAAAATTAGATTTTATAATGGCTATTGAATATTGACATTTAGTTTTAGATATGTAGATATAATAATGTTAATCAATAAAAATATTCTCTATTATTATTATATTGGGGTTTACAATTTATAGAGTTATGAGATTTTAGGATTTATAATTTAAGTTTAATATTTGGATAAATTTTATTAATTTTCTAAATTAATAATTGTACAAATCTATAAAATAAAATTATGAAATGATATATTTTTCTTATATTATATGTATAGAGTATAGTTAGATATTGTAACATATTTAAAAATTATTTGGATTAGTTAATAAGTTTCTCAAAATATTTTATAAGATGTTTGGTAGTTTTTAAGATGTCAAAAAGTATTTCATAATCTTTTTTAAGAAAAGTGCTTGTAAAGATTCTAAAATAAGATGCTAGAAACTTACAAGTTCTTTTTAAAAAAATAAGAAGTTTCTAATTTATTTTTAAAATCTTGACAAGCTCGCTGAATTTTAATTATATTAATTATAAAATTATCATTATTAATACCTTATAAGCTCCAAAATCTTATTAACTAAACACTTTGGCTCTGTTCACTTGCATTTTGGGCATTTTCTACAAAAAATTTTGGGAGAATGAATTTTTGGAAGAAAAATTGGAAAAACTGCCAATCATTGGTTTTTGTTTTGGGAAAACAGCAAAAATTATTTGAAAATGAGTTGTTAGTTTGTTAATGTTTTGGTGAAGGGACAAATTTTACTGTAAATATTAAATCAGTTATTTTTTGTTAAATTTGTAGGAAGAAATTGATTTTTTATGTAATATATGTATGTGTATTTAGGGCCTGTTTATTTTGTAATATGAGATGTGGGGTGATAGGAAGAAATAAGGGATTGAGAGTAAGATTAGAATAATTTTATATTTTTGAAATTATAGTTATTTTGTGGGATGATATGAATGATAAAAGTGGATAATATTGTAAGATTGTTTATCTTGATGAATGATAATATTGGGTAATGTTTAAAAAGACTAAAATACCCTTTCATTAA
>JACGDI010005219.1:2029867-2081142 GCA_014898725.1 Jacaranda copaia | reverse complement strand
GACCTCGCCGCTGGGCTATCACACAAGACTTTGGGAAGAGGCCCTCAAGTCGATCTGGGTCGACCACGGGGTTTCTTGTGCGGGGTCGATACAGGTCGACCAAAGTGACTTGCCTCAGGGCTTAGTGGGTCGAATCCTTTGATCTCGGGCCTGTTGGGCCTGCTGGATTATATCATTTCACATTGGGCTTTGTGAGCTGTCTGATTTGTAAAAAAGGGGCCTCTTGGGCCTGTTGGGCTATCCCATATCAAATATATTATTAGAATATCTAATTATATATGTCATTATTTATCTATATAAAATATAATTTATATAAATATAATAATTCATTTAGTTAATTAGAAAAATTAATTCTATTAATGTAATAAATAATCTAATTAACTTAGGGCAAGTTTGGTTGGATTTTGAATTCATCTCTTGATAACTTATCTCATGATAAGTTGTTTGATTATTAATTATTGTAGCATTGTTTGGTTTGCTTGATTGTTTGTAAATATACCTACATGATTGATATTTGGTTGGAGGTGTAATAATCCATGTTATTTGATTGTTTCATGAAATGACCATACTATCCTTTAACTTAAAAAAAAAAAAAGACAAGTAATTTTTTCTCTTCTCTTTTTTTTTCACAAATTATTTTTGCACTGAATAATTGCAGAGACACGTTCACTTTTTTTAAATTGTTTTCCTTCCCTATTTTTATTGATTTAATCACTTCGCAAAGTTTCAGCAGAAGGAATCTAACCCATAATTTCTAATTTATTTTTATAATTTTTCAAAAATGTTAATTTATAAAATTAATAAATTAGAATAAAAATAAATTATTTTTATAGTTACGATATGTGTATATATAACATTTGGATTAGTTTAATAATTTTTCAATATTAATAGCTTGACTTATTTTTTTCAACAATTTTCCAAAATTACTAATTCAAAATAAATTAAATTATTTTAATATTATTCAAAATTATTAAATTTTAATTTATAATATAAGTTCAGAATCATTAATTTCATATCATAAAATTATAATATATAATTTATTTTGTTAATTTTCTTAAATTACTAATTTAAAACAAACAAGTTATTACTTATACTTTCCAAAATTATTAATTTATAATTTATTTTTATAAATTTCTACCATTATTGATTTTATTAATCCATAATTTACTCTCGTAATCCATTATTGTTTTTTAATAATTTTCAAATAATATTATAATTATCCAAGATAGTCATAAAAAATAATTAATTTTATAATAATTTTCAAAAAGAACTTAAGGGCAAATAAAACTTTTTGATACAAAAGGAGAGTTACGGTTCAGTTGGGATAAATTATCCCAAGGGTGGGGTGGGTTCAGTAATACCACATATTTGATTTATATATAAGGGTCCAATGATAAATTATGGATTTGTGTGTATACAAATTGACAAACTAAATATGGGACTGAAAATGATAACTTTCCCTAATCCTATCTAATCCCACCAAACAAACTTGACCTTAAAGTATTATATAATTAATATGTTATTTGTTAGAAAAATTATTTACTAATAAACAAAATAATTATTTAAAACTATTTTATTAAATTAAATAGATGATTATGTCAATATAAGAGGATATTATTTTTTTTCAATTTTATTTAAGAATTTGTGACAGATTTATAGCCACTTTGTACATGGTTTTAGGTTAAAGAAATTGGAGAATTTAATGACTGTTGTTGTGACTTAAGAAAAATTAGTAGCTGCTTTTGTGATCCAAGAAAAATAGGTTACTAAATTAATGACCACTTTTCTAACATAAGAAAAATCAGTGACCACTTTTGTGACCCAAGAAAAATCAGTCATTAATTTAGCGACTACTTATATGATTCAAGAAAAATTAGTCACTAATTTAAAAACCAAGTAATGACCGTCATGTTTGGGGTCACTAATTCCCGTCACAAATCAGTCGCTAATCCGTTACTCATATTTTTTAAAAATTATAAATGAAATCGGTCACAAAGTGGTCAGAAATCAATCACAAATTAGTGACTACTCCCAATGGTCATTGTTTCATGGTCACTAAAGCGATTTTTTTTTTTGGTTTGTAGTGAATAAAACATGTCATATGGATTTATTCTAATAAATATAAATTAAGGGAGTAAAATGCATTTAAATTATTTTTAGAGCAAATAGCTAAAATTGTAAAATTCAAGAATGTGATCATCTGCAGTCGAGGATATGATCCATTGACTTGTTGCTGCATCTGTTTTTTATTTTTTTGATGGTTTTGTGGTTTCTGGGGTTAGGAGGAATTCCATACGTGGGAGTGTGAACTGGGAATGTTATTTTGGCCTTCCATAATATCTGAAATGGTTTAAATGAGTTGTCTTAGTCAAACAATGATAAGTGGCCTTGACTAATTATGTTATGAAAATGAGACAATTTGAAATATCTTATACTGAATGGATTTTAGAAGAATAGAATACTGTTAGGCCTCGTTTGTTAAGATATAAAAAGTAAGATTAGGCTCGCTAATTTTATGTAGTACTATATTTTATATTAGATATTAAAGTGATAGGTTGAGCTGCAATTATCTCCGTGCCCGTTTTGGACTCAAACTATTCACCATGTAAAGTGACAAACCAACAGTTAGTAATAGCACTTAAGAGATTATATCAAAATTATCAGTAATGTTCCTTAAATTTAAAATTAATGAAAAATGTAGAAAATGAGGACAATTATGGAAAGATGAATAACATTATTGATCAATTCACTACATCTAACAACAATGTAAGATTATAGTAACAACAATCTCAACTACTATTTCCTCAAATAAAATGAGGGTTCATTTGTTTGCTAGCATTGTATAGAATAGATATATAATTTATTGTAATTAATTGTTTGATTGTCATCTTAACTAATAAAAAGCTCAATATTTTATCCTAAAGTGTTGAAATTATGCATTCCACCCTCTTGGTGTGATTAATATTCCTAAGATTAAAAGCATTGAGATTAATATATCAAATGATGAAATTATCCCTATATATAAACTAAATATAAACTTAGTTACTAATTTGTATATATCACTAAAACTAGATTTATATAAATGAATTTTTAAGAAAATATTAAATTATTTGCACAATCAAAATTATTTTTATAAGATTTTTTTATACAATATTGATCTAGAATATAAATGAAAATTATTTCTTCTACAATCATAAGATTTCACAACTAAACAATTTTTTGTAAATTGAAAAATGAATAATATTTTTTGAACAAGTTTGGTCGGTAGGATTAGGGAACGTTATCCTTTTTAGTCCCATGTTTGGTTTGTGGGTTTGTATATACAAAGGCCCGTTATTTATCATGGGACCCTTATACATAAACCTAATATGTGGTATTACTAAACCTACCCCACTCGTAAGATAATTTATCCTAGCTGAACCATAACTCTCCCTTTCTAGCAAAAAGTCTTATTTGCCTTTAAGTTCTTTTTGCAAATTATTATAAAATTAATTATTTTTTACGACTATCTTGAATAATTATAATATTATTTGAAACTTATAAAAAATAATTATGAATTATGAGAGTAAATTATAGATTAATAAAATCAATAATGGTAGAAATTTTTAAAAATAAATTATAAATTAATAATTTTGGAAATTATAAGTAATAACTTGTTTATTTTAAGTCAGTAATTTAAGAAAATTAACAAAATTGAATCATACATTATAATTCTATGATATGAAATTAATGATTCTGAACTTATATTATAAATTAAAATTTAATAATTTTGAATAATATTAAAATAATTTAATTTATTTTGAATTAGTAATTTAGGAAATTTGGAAAAAAAAAAGTCAAACTATTAATATTGGAAAATTATTAAACTAATCCAAATGTTATATTTACACATATCATAACTATAAAAATAATTTATTTTTATTCTAATTTGTTGCTTTTATAAATTAACATTTTTGAAAAATTATAAAAATAAATTAGAAATTATAGGTTAGATTCCTTTTGTTGAGACTTTGGGAAGTGATTAAATCAATAAATATAGGGACAAAAAACAATTTGAAGAAAGTGAACGTGTTTCCACAAATATTAATTGAAAAAATAATTTGTGAAAAAAGAAAAATGAAGAGAAAGAATTGCTTGTCTTTTTTTTTTAAGCTAAAGGATAGTATGGTCATTTCATGAAATAATCAAATGGAAAAAATTATTACTTGGAAAAAATATTCAACTTATTTAATTTTAAGTACATTTTTTTCAGAAAATAATATTATTTCACAATTTATCAACTATAAATAAATAAAAAATAATATTTCATATTGATTTCAGTAATAATTTGTTTCTTGCTTCAACTCCAAGTAAAAAAACATTCTTCTACACTAAATATTCAACATAATTTAAGAGATATTAAACAAAATAAAATAACAAATTAAACATAAGCATTCACATATAACTACCACTTCATTAAATTTCAAGAAAACAAATTCAAATTTCAAAAAGTTACATATACAAAATATTTAATCATCTTCTTTAACTCATAATTTTTCTTTTTTCACTTTTTTTTAAAAAAATGTAAAATTTTCAAAAAGAAAAAACAAGTGAACTGATATTGACCTCTACTGATTCTTATACTTCAACTGGACTGAACTGGCCATCGGTTACCAGTCGAACCGGCCGGTCCAGTCCGATTTTTAAACCATGAGTTGTAAAAAATTAATAGTATGTAAATATCAGTCCCCCGGCCACTCAAGTCCCCAGAAAAGAAGAAGAAAAGAAAATGGAGATTCCCGCGATGTCGTATTTACTCTTCTAGGCTTCTATTGGCGTTGTTTTCTCAAGACCATGGTTCACAGGAATGGTCGCGGGGACTGGAACGAAGGGTGAGGTTCCAGTTCCATTGCAATATTGCGGAATGGTCGTGCGGGTTCTGCATATTTTTGTCGTTAAATTATTCAAAAAATTCAAATAAATTATAAAAAATATGAAAATATTTAAAACTCTATTTCTTACTTATACAAAGTAATTAGCATAATTTTGAATATCACAAATTAATATTATAGATTGTATTAGCTTAGCGAAGCTCATAACTATTAGAAAAGCTATTGTACAACATAATAAGGATAAAAATAATTATAACAAAATTAATTTATTACTAGTACCATGTGGAGTGACGAGGGGGTACAAAATCATTATTATCTGTCTCGGATAAATTACGAAATTGGCTAGACGAATACCCTTCCATGTGAGGATAAAATGAAGAATAGGTACTAGAAGGCTCAGGTCGAGGATTTACAAATTAGTTAGATGAATCATAACCAAAATAATGCAATGAGCAAGGATTATAAGATGGTTGTGCATATGGCAACAGATCATCACCATGATGATAGTATCCAAATCCTTGATAACCAATGCTATTATTATTACTCGAAGAAGATTCATAATCATGTCTACGATATCCAATGCTTCTAGAAGAAAAATGATCATGATACCTATTGCGGGCATATTCAGTGTGTCCTTCCAACTGACTATGTCTGCCACTAATATTGCTCGATCCATAATCAAATTCACGATATCCAAGTCAGTGCTATTGAATGATGAAGAATCATAATATCTATTTTGTCTTCCAGTAGAACTATCACGGCTTCTATTATCATAGCAACAAGAGTGGGTGGGAGAGGACAAATTACTGCCATAGTTGCTTTGCACATTATCAAAATACTTCCTGGGCCACCTTTGTTGATATTCTCCTAGGCCCAAAGTTTGCATGTGCTCATCAACACTTCTATATCCTCCTCTAAATGTTCTATCAGAATGGGAATGATCATCAACACTTGACAAATCAGCCAAAAAATGGTGTTTCTCCTCTATTCTTGGCTGATAACCACGGTCAGTGTTTTGAGTTGCATAATAATTTTCATCTCCTTTTGCCCATGGCATCCCAGTGTTATAATAACTATCGTGATAATCTTGACCACCTGTATCAGCATGTCTTTCACCACCACTACTATGTGGTGGTTGATCATCATTCCCATCATCACTGTCATTAGTTTCATCAATGTCACTGGTTTCATCACTATCATCACCTTCATGATTTACTTGAACCATTTTTCCCTTTTGTTGTCATGACAGTGTATCAACTATTTTCTTTTTGGCACCTCCTAGAGCATTAATTGTCAAATTATCATCTTCTTCCTCTAATTCTGCATCTAACCACTCTATATCATCTGGTAGTAGAGGCGCCTCTTTCCCTCGAGTCCACTCATCCAAAATGTCATCATTATGGAATATTTGATTAAGATCAATAGGAAGATTATAATCATTATCATCTTTCTTATGATGAATGTTTCACACCCCGAGTCGCATATTATAGTGGACATAAACTAACTTGTTCAACTTTGCTATAGCCAAACGATTGCGAAGTTTTGTGTGTATTAATGACCATGTGCTCCAATTCCTTTCACAACCAGTAGATGTGCATGTTTGGCTTAGGACTTTGATATCAATTTTTCTAAGACGAGGAGCTTCATCACCATAATTAATCCACCATTCAGCTAATACAAAATATTTAAAAAAAATCAAAACAATAATTTTGATGATGCAAAAAAAGATTATGATTATGATAACACTTAATGAACAGTAGAAAATACTTGGTAAAGTACTTTTTACTGCTCTCCTCGCAAGAGGAGACCCAAACTCTCCTATCTTGTCACGGAATAATTTAATCTAATAACAAATATAATAAAAAATTGTTATACTTGACAAAGTAAATATTTATAAAAATGTCAAATAATTGTGCTTATCTCATTGAGAGCTTGAGCTTGTGCTTCTAGATCAGGTTCAAGCCTTTTAATTATAGCTTTAAGCCTTTGCCTCACCTCATCAATGCACACACAAGTTCCAAAATATTGAAGTGTGGGATTCAAAAAATATGCCAAAGTACATATTTATGTATTGTTATTAGTTATACATTACTATAATTAAATGCAAAAAAATATTTAAATGATAGTTGCTTCTTTCTTTTTTTTCATTACGTCTCTAGCATTTTTAGAATCTTGAAGATGCTTTCGAAGCATTTGTGATATGTCCTTAAGGGCTTTTATACAAGGCTCCACATTTCCCGACACATGTGCAAGATGTTGTTTTAATCTTGTTATTCCGCCATTAATAACTTTGCTGCAATATTTGTATTTTATAGTTTTCCAACCATCACCTATAGGATCACCAAAATCCCAACCAACATCTCATTTTGGAGCCATCCTAAAATATACACAAAAAAAAGCATTAATAATAATATTAATAAAATATTAGAACAAAATAAAAACATAAATATAACATCTAACTAAATACCCATCAATCTCATTTGAATTATTATAAATATAATAATATTTAAATATTTGAAAAAAAATAATTAAATAAGCATATCTATCACCTTTCAAGACACCAAGATAAAAAGCATAATTATAAATGCAATGTTTATTTATTGTGAAGGAACCAAATTTTTATGCTACAAGCTTGTAAAAAAATTGTAGAATAGGTGTGATGAAGTGAATTGAATGGTGTTGTGATGAATTGAATTAAATGGTGCTGGGATGAATTAAATTTATAGATGTAGCCCATGTGTTTCAATAATTGAAAATAATATTTTTTTTAATAAAAATAAAATTATTGAGGCTTTATTATTGAGGTAAAATTATTGATACTCAATAATTTACATCAATCAAATTGATTGTAGATACTTTTCATTTCACATGCCAATAATTTAAATGAGTAAAATTATTTCAATTTCTTCTTGTTCTGAAAGCTTGCATGAACAAAGCTCCACCACTCATCACCACATCTGCCATTTCCCAAGTACCCCACCCCACATCTCAAATTTAATACCGCTTCCAGCCGTCCCAGCAAGAACTCCATTCCACACTGGTGTGATGGAATGCTGAAGACTAATCTGATTTTGATTTAGCGGATAAATCGCTGTTCCGACAAACCATGCTCAAGGCTGGGATTTCATGCTTTAGATAAAACAGAGCTCTCAAACTCAGTTTTCCCACTTGTTATCTCTTTCTTCAAACATTCTTTAGCTCTTTCTACTTGTTGTTCATTGGTCCACGCTTTCTTATTTTCTCAACCGCTAAAGATTACCGTCAACATATTTCTCATGTTTTACTCCATTGCCATTTACATAATCGTGTATTACATGCATGGACCATTTGGGTATTGGTATTTCTCGATCTTCACCTCGTGCAACTTTGTATTTGGTAGTTTCTTTCTCATCATTATAGAACCAAGTGTAGCAGCATCTAGCCAGACCAGTCCCCAGTTCAAAACAGGACTTATCGTCCAATTTGGCTGCCTGAGGTAAGGAAATTTTCTCCATCCTAGAGAAAAAGAAGGGAAAGTTAATTGAATTTGCAGTTAGGATGGTGGGCACCATTCTTTTTCAGAATTTCTTCAGATTAGCATTGTTCAATCATGCGGTGGCCTTTCTCCACTTTGCGGTAGCGTGGCTTTCTAATCTTGCTCTGGTTAGTGCTCCTGATGACCTTGGGATTTTTGATTTTCTACTGAGCAATGTGATTGTGGGTTGCATGGTGAGTTAATTTGGGCTCGGGGTACTACTTGGCTTGTGTAGAGTGCTTCTCTTCTTCTCTTTAGTTTGCGCCTCAAGCTCAACTCGCTATCCTTCGTACATAATGATAGAGACGTTAAAGTTGAATTTGTTGTCTGGTGAAATTGGTGTTTCATACTTAATTTTCTTGCAACTTTAATGGCGTGAAGCTTTGTGCTAGAGCAGGGTGTTTCGATATTTTTGGGTGAACATCAAATTTTTTGTTTTTTGAGATAGGGAGTAACCATTACAAGAGAGAAATGCACATATTGATATGAGCTTACAATTTTTTCTTTCATCAGAATGAGATTTACGCATCAGATCAATGTCAAGTAACTTAATTGTGAACTTGAAAGCATAAATAAGTTAAGATTGCAAGAGATTGTCAGCAAAAATCTTCTAAAGCCCATGTTTTTAGGTGGAACTGGAGATTGGCAAAAAATTTGAGAGTAAATTAATAATGCAAGGAAGATAAATATAGATTCACATACCTATAAAATGCAATGGTGAATATAGTTATAAATAGTGTCGCTTGGTACAACTCACAGTCTCATCCAAGGTACTCTATTCATAGGATTTGAAGGTTGACTAAAAGTGGATTAATGATTTCTATTCGAGTTGTATATAATTAACTTAGAAAAAAGATATGGACCTCCCAAACTGAAAATATATGTATATATATGTCTTAATCAAGGAAATTCTAATAATACCACATCATGTCTTTATCATGTAAAAAAATTGATAAAAGAACAAGAACTTTTAGAGCTTATAGATATTGCATTGATCCGATACTTTGACCCTTTCAATAGAACAATTAACTCACACAATTACCACCTCTAATGAAATCTTACATTTAATCATCAAATAAAACTAAAGAAATTTTTGCATCATTGTAGGTGATCTTAACCACGAAAATTAATGTCAATAACATTTGTGCTCGTGTACTTAACACTAGTTTTCAATTAATTTTTCATTGTATTACTAAATTTTTCTTCATTAGACAAAGTACCGAACCCCACTTAGTTCCCCATATACCAAGTAAGAGAAATGGAGATTCCAACGTGGATGTTCTTCTTGTTTTGGGCTATTGTTGGTATAACATTCTTGAAACTTGGATTCATCTCCTTAGATAAAACAGAATTCCCAGAGTCAATTTTCCCTATTATTGTTATGTCTTTGTTTAAATATTCTTTAGCTATCTCCATCTGCCACACAAAGAGATTTTCAGCAAAACTTTGCTTGAAAGATGTCATATAGACGTAGTATAATATTATAAATAAAGGGAGTAAAGTGCTGTAACACCCTTGAAATTTAGTATTTTTGGAAATAATGATTTAGAAATTAAGAGAATTATTGGTAGGATTTTAGGGCTCAAAAAAAAAAAATGAAATGGACTCAATTGCAAGAAAAATGGGAAGTTTTGGGGTCAAGTTTATAAATTTGGAAGACTTGATTGATCATTTCTGGGAAACTCTTGGGGTTGCGTGGAAATTATTTTAGGTTAAAGAGAAAGTTGATTTGATGTAAACCTACCAGAATGTCTTCTTCTCCATATTATTTCATTTCTCCACTATTCATTATCACTTTCACTTGAGCCCACCCTCTCACCTTCTCACCATCTCTGGCCACCAACGCCACCAACATCACCAACCTCACCCCCCATCTCTCTCTTTTCCAGCCAGCCACCCTAACATACTCACACACACAAACCCAGTGCCTCTTCACCATTTTCTTCTTCTCTTTCACTCCATCACTGCAACAACCTGATCACCGACGAACCCTCCCTTTGGCGACTCCTTTCACCAAACCAAACCAACCATCTTTCTCCCCACACCTCTAGCTCCACGACAACACCACTATGCACATCTGAGGACCACTATAGAGCCATCGCGAGAGGAGACTAAGAGTGGAGCTTGGCGGGGTTGGTGGGTTTGTGGTTTTTTGGTGGCTAAACTTGGTTCTGAGGCAAGGGTTAGGTAGATCTCAACTCAAAGATCCTTGTGTAAGTCTTGCATGGGAGTTTTGGGCAGAGCAGGTAATGAAAATTGAAGAAAAATAAACAACGGTGTAAGGTGGTGGTAGTCTTATCGGAGTGGATTTTGAAGGCTTTCTTGGCGTTAAAACTTGAAACCAATTGGATATTTAGAATCAGGAGTTCGAGAAGAATATTTTGGTGGTGGTGGCAAGATTTTCCAGTGGTGGTGCACGGCGGTAGTTTCAAGGTAGTTTTTTCTCCTCGTTCCAACGATCACAATGGTGCTCTTAATTTTTGATTCAGAGGCCTTGATAAGCAATTTTGGGTAATAGAGGGTCATGGATTAAGCTTTAATTGGTTATACCTTGGTATATATGTATATGTATATGCTGCACCTTTCCATTTGAAGCTTGTATTCATGCTATGAGGATGATACTAATGAAAATATATGTAGATTGTGATTGCGATTCCTATGTGAGGAGTACATATAAGCTAGTGGACCCAAATATTGCTATGGCATGATAATTAGGAATTAATTGAGTTAATTAAGGGATTTGAACCTTAACTTGTGGATTTATGGATTTAGAACCAAGTGATAGTAATTTGAACCATTATTGTGAATTTTAGATGTTATGACGAGAATGATTATGTATGTAAGAACTAGTTATTGCTTAGTTATTAGATTTGATATGAAACCGAGATTAATTTAGAAATAATTGACCTTGTTGGTTATTATTGGATCAATAGCACCGTTAAGTTTTACACTATCATGTTAATATGGTTATTTAGTGAAATTGGATAAATGATAAGCATGATAGTGATGATGGGAGTCAAATATGAATTTTGACTATAGTTACACTATTTTGGCTAGGTAAAGTGGAAGTGGGTCCCACGGACCAATAGACAACAGATTGTGATTACTTTCTCTAAGACTACAAGAAGTAAGGGTCTGCCATGTTGGCCTTGTTATATCTATATGTTCTTGTGGTAAAATCCCGATGTGGATTTAACTTGCTTGATTGTATTTGCTTGTAATTGTTTGAAATCTATATTTGATTATGCACTTATTCTTGATATGTAATTTTACTTGTAAACCTCATTTGGGTTAGTACTAATTTCCACTCTATCATAAGTTGTACTTGTTCGTTCTAGCACCCAAAACTCCTTATTGTCTTGTCTTGTACTTGTTCTTGATCAGTACCTATTCTTATCTTGTCTTGGTACGTATGCCTTGCTGGCATACCTATTAGTTCCTTTATGGCCATGCTAGCTTAATTGTACTTGCTTGCTCGGGTTTTGGTAATGTGCTGCGGATTACCCCCTAGGCATTTGTGTCAATTGTACTAGGCTCTTATACTAGTTTGTAAGTATGATACATCAAGGACTATTCCTTGAGTATTTTATTTTGTGTATCCTAAGGGCTATTCCATGGGTATTCTATCTATCTGTGATATGCTAAGGTTACTCCTAGTTATCTTCAATCTGTCTGTGATATGCTAAGGCTACTCCTAGGTATCATTCGTCTGTCAGCCATATGCTAGGGCTACTCCTAGGTATAGGTGATATGTTAAGGCAATTCCTAAGCATCAGTAATGTGCTAGGGCTATTTATAGGCTTTTTCTATTTATCTGTGATGTGCTAGGGCTATTCCTAGGCATCTTCTGTCTATCTGTGATGTGCTAGGGCTATTCCTAAGCATCTTTTATTTATCTGTGATATGTTAAGGCTACTCCTAAGTATCATTCTTCTATCAGCCATATGTTAGGGCTATTCCTAGGTATGGGTGATATGTCAAGGCTATTCCTGAGCATCAGTGATGTGCTAGGGCTACTCCTAGACATTTACCGTCTACTTGTGATATGCTAGGGCTACTCCTAGGCATCTTTCATTTGTCAATGATGTGCTGGGGATATTTCTAGACATCTAACGGGTATCAAGTTGTCACGCTTAAATATGATTGATTGAATTGAATAAGATTTGTTCTGATAAGCTTGTCTTATTTGGATATGTTTAAATGCATTTGTCATATGCATTATTTGTTCGCACTTGTATTCTGATGGATAATGATATGATCTTGCTTGATTTATACTTGCATTTGTATTAATGTTGAATTATAACTATTGAGATGCTCCTTCCTTGACAAGTTCTTTTAATTACTGTCATGATATCCCTCACTAAGTCATTTGAACTTACTCCTATTCTTTATCTCTCAGACAATGTTAAATGAAAGAAGTAAAGTTCATACTGGGAATGAAGTTGCACTTCATGTAACATAATGAGTTTCTTTAAATGATGTAATTAGATTTAACGATACTGGGATATGTCAGGACTAACATGATGTCTTGAAGCCTGTATATATTTTGTTAAGAAGTTGAATTATGATTTGTATTTAATGTTTTGATGAGTTGTTGAACTTGATTTCCATTGCTATGTGTGTTTGATAGGTTTATAAATGCCTTGATAGACTTATTGACCTTTTTGAAAAAGGATTTTATGGGCTTATTGCTTGTGTTACAAGTTCATATGTAAGCTTGAATTGTTTTAATATCTCAGCTTAGGGTTACCATGAGTAGGGTGCCACAAATGCTTTTAATAAATTACTTTCAGAGAAAATTGTAAAATTTAAGAAAGTAAACTCCAATTGAAGATATGATCTATTGACTTTTTGCTATGTCTCTTTTTAATTTTTTAGATGGTGGTGGTGGTCTTTAGGTTAGGTGGAGTTCCATGCATGGAATGTGAACAAAAATTGTTATTTTGGACTTCGCTATTACTCTAAATTGATTCTAATTGTTTCCCGTATTTCAGAGAATGACAATTCGCTATTACTCTAAATTGACAACAAGACTTCATTTTTATAATTGATAAGGAATATATGATTGAAAGTCAAATAGTGAGACCTTGCATATATTTACAGTAAATAGCTTGTATTAAAATATACAAAAGAATGAAAAGAACCATCACTAATCACTTGTATGAATACCCATAGAACCAATGATCAGGCTTGTCTGCCCGACTGTTAAAGTTTCTGGCCAGCCTAATGAACTAATTTGGATGACCCAGGTCAAGCTGGCAGTCTATTGATGAGACAACAACCATAGAAAGTGGCAAAAATCTACATTCCTACGATAAATAATAACTACCTCGTCATTTATGTTAGGTGGGATTCATCCCGATAACCCACTTCTAGAAGACCCATAATTATGTGAAGTTTATGCAAAAGGTACCAGTAATTGTTAACTGAGCAGTTTCTTACATGTTAATATTGTAATATGGAATTCTCCCGCAATTGATACTTTTCAATTAAGAGATCAATGAATTATGTGAAGGTGAGATGCGAAGTAAGGATCCAATAATAGTAGAAAATTAGAACATCAAATCTAACTTGCATTATCTCACCCAAGAATCTAGATTATGCCCTAATTAAAAATTTAGGAATAAGGAGGAGTACCTTTGTTGATTTCTCCAAAATCAACTAGTGGATCACTAAAAGAAAGCCTTACTAGTGAAGCATTCCAACACCTGTTTGTCAATCTACTTTTTCCCACTCCAAAGGCTTCGAGTTCAAAATTTTTACCCTTAAAAACTCCTCCAAATAGTGAAAAAACAGCAGCAAATTTTGTGATCCAAAAACCTAGCTGCCAGTTAGATTGGCTCCAGAAAGGCTCCTCTTCAATCTTTGAAAAACTCTTTTCCAAGAGCTAGATCTTGTTCACCAACACCAATTACCCAAGTGTTGTGCCTCCAAAGGTGTCACACACGTATTGTACTCTAGATCCTCACTCTTTAGGCTAGAATTAGAATGAGGAAGAAGAAGGAAGAAAGTGGAGATAGTGTGAGGGAGTTGGTTTTTTTCTCAACACAAAAGATAATAATTTTGGAGGGAAAAATGAATAATGGCAGCTATGAGGTGGGGGGCGGGCGTATTTATAGTGTGACTTGGTGCTCCTAGAATCATTCATCAAACTATCCTCATACTTTGCCAATTAGCATGTCAACTTGCATACTTAGTTGGAATTTTAATTTTCAAAATCAAAATGCCAACTCAATATTTAAATCAACTCTTTGATTTTAATTTTCCCCCCCAAAATTAGATTCTCTCACTAATTAAATCAACTCCTTAAGTTGATTTGACTAATTAAATTACCACATGGCACCAATTAAATTAACTCCTTAATTTAATTGATCTAATTTAACTTTTTAATTTGATTAATTTAAATGTTAAATTAATCAAGCCATTGTGATAACTTTTAGTTAATCAACTTGGTCTCTCTTCTAAATATGAGCAATTAAATTATCTAACTCCTCATATAATTCTCCATCTCTAATTAGAGTGTTCTAGGCTTTTGTGTTTTTGTGTGTGACCCCTTAAGTTCATCAATTAATTAGACATTGACTCACAACTCTTTGTGACTTGCAGCATATCAAATATTCCTATTAGTTTAAATTTTTTTAAACTAAGCACTCTTTCAATTAATTTCTATTACTTGAAGAGTACACAATCTCCATAATCGATGCCTAGGACTATCCTATGGAGCCCAACTAATTGGATAAATTAATTTTGGGTGAACCATTACCACTTACGATTACCACACAAATACAGTCCTTTCATTTCCTATCTACTAAAAGAGGCCTGGGGCAAGATATTTATCAGTTCCCTAATAGCCTCAATGTTTATGTATGTATTCTTGTGTTCAATTCCCAATATGACCTCAACTTTGAAAAACTCCTTCAAATTATCATATCATCTTGCGCAATGATTTCTTAGCAACAATCATCATAGAATACATAAGAGATCAATCCATTCTTTGCAGACAAATGAAACAAATCCCATCTTGGAACTCACCAACGTCCATACTTGGGTAGCTTGGACCAAACCTAAGCCTCGGGTGACCCGCTATGTGGTCGAAGCAAAATCAGAGTACAAGGACCTAAATACAAGATTACCATAGAACCTCAAATCAAAGAACTAATTATATGCACTATCACAAGCTAAAGAATTTTTCACTACAAACACACCACTTCGGCTACCCATGGATTCTCTAGGCAAGTTTTCAATGAACTTGTTTCTAATAAGCTCCCACTAACATGCATCCATATCTAACATAGATTGTTCATGAAATAGGGCAATATTCAACTTCTTGGAGTATGCACGTTTAGTGTACGTTTATTTGAATCCTAGATGCTTTATCTCTAAATATTTTATGACTTGAAATATTTAAACTCATTACCATAGAGATTTGTTTCATGATCACTATCATATGTGTGACCATGTCCCTAGTCTTGTATGATTTAAAGGATTCAACCAAATGCATATGATGAATATCATAAATGCATAAGATGAATATGACCATTTTATTGAATATCATTCAGTCAAGGTTGTATCACTAGTGGAATAATTTTATACACCAATCTAATTGGCTTGCGTGGAACTATTCCAACATTATGTTTACTTGGGAATACTTTCGATGTGGATGCAAACAAAATACAAAGAAAAATACTTTTCCAATATCTCTATTTTATGTGTATGTAACTCTTCTTCCAAAACTCCTATCTATACATATTGCATAAGAACCTAGCTTATTGGTCTTTCCAAAGAAATAGGGTTTTTTTTTTTTTGTTGATAATTACCAAAGAAATAGGATTTAAAGAATAATATAGATGTAAAATGTATTTTGATGACTCTAATTGTGCCACTTATTTAGCTAAACTTAATTAAAAGATCTTATAAGTTTTTATATCTTATAAGATGTTTTTGGAGCTTATAAGATGCTAAATCTCACTATTGAAATAAGTTATTCAAGTATTTGGATAAAATAAAATCTTGGAGCTTATAAAATGTTAAAAATAACAATGTTATCATTAAATTGTGAAATTTAAATAAGCTTACTTAGATTTTGGAAATAAATTAGGATCTCTTTACTTTTTTAAAAAAATACTTGTAAGTTAATAATATCTTAATTTAGGATCTTATAAATTCCTAATGAAAAAATTAGCAAAGACTTTTTAACGTCTTAGAAACTCATAAGCATCTTATAAAATATTTTGAAAAACTTATAAACTCACAAACACCCTCTAACCTCACAAAGGGCAATAATGATCTCCTTGTAATTGTGGCTGCCATTTGGGTTGTGAGGTCTCGTTTCCATATTGACTACATAGAATCCTTATTCATCTTTGTGGCATGGTGGACTTGTACAATTCAAATTTATATGAAATATTTTACCCATTACATTGCTTTTAAAACTTTTAAAACTTTGTTTTTATTTTATCCAAATATTTTTATATCTTACTTTTGAGGAAGTATAGCATAATTTTAAATCTATATTATAAATATACTATTAAGATCTCCTCTTTGTTTGATTTTGATTGTGCCCATTTTACAAGAATCTTCTTTATTATTAAATCTGTCCAAATATTTGTTTGCCAAAGTTCTATTTGCAGAATAAGGAAATGAGCCGTTATATCTTACTTCTAAGGAGGTATAGCATAATTTTAAATCTATATTATAGATATATTGTTAGGATCTCCTCTTTGTTTGATTTTGACTACGTCCATTTTACAGGAATCTTCTTTATTATTAAATCTATCCAAATATTAGTTTGCCAAAGTTTTGTTTGCAGAATAAGGAAATAAGCCATTATGGGCAATCAGGCAACTTACCTTAAGGATGCTATTCTAATTATGATGTCTACCCATTGCATCCAATAAGGAGCCAAATCAACGTCGGAAAGGAAACTTGACCTTACAATTTCATTAATTCTAGCAATAATTAAAACATTCCTCTCAAGGAAAGATTTAGCACATTATTCTATGCCCTCACAACTTTTAAAGAATGCAAGCCAGACTAAGAAGCATGATCAAGAGTAATTTTCTATTAGAAGCTTGAACATTGTCAGCTCTTACAGCTATCTTAAATTTAGACTCACACAAATCTCAAATCCAAGCTTGATTGACAAGTGCCATACTCAAAATTTTCACAAAAAATTGGCTATAGTTTTCCCTAGCTCACAAAATTTTAGCTTCTGCAAAAACCTAAAAACATAATCATATATCATTAAAAATATACCCCCCCCCCAGAAAAAAAAAAGCTTTTTCTATAAAAAAAGGTAAATAGAAGAGTCAAAGCCAAAAATGAAGAGTTATCTGGCAAATTGAATGACGACCAAAGAGAAGCCATGTTCTAGCATCTTCTGGAGATTGAACAAATGAAGAAAAAATGTATTTTGATAAAGTTAGAGATATTTAGGGTGTGAGATGGGGCGTAGGATTTTCAGAGGGATGGGTAGCCTTTCCAGGGCTTATGTCTTGTCTTTAATAAGAAGAGTTAGAGAAAAAGAAAATAGAGGAAACGCATGAACAAAATGTGTAATGAAAAATGATGTCATTCATTTAATTAATTGTCCAAAACGACATCATTTTATAATGCTGATGAAGCGCCCAAAAGAAACAAAAAAGAAAGAACATTCTCTTACTCAATAGACCAAGAGTACACACCTTCCTTACACTCTTATGAAAAGATATTCAATAGTACAATAGCAAAAACACAATACATAACCTAGCACAATAGCCGATATTTAAAAAAATGAAAAAGTTTCTTCTTATAACATGACAACATGGCCTACTACCAACTCATTCCAACACACACACACACAAAATCCTAAAAATCATCACTTTGTTCTAACCAAGGGAAAAGAAATTCTAAAACCCCCAATTTTGTTCTCACAAATACACATAAGACAAAACATAGTACGCTAGAAAAAAGTTGAAAGAACAAGTCCAAAAAGCAAGGGAGCCTTATTTTCTACAAAGAAAAAAAAATGAAATCAACTAGTAAATAGAAGACAGTGCATCACACGTGCATTTGGCTTATATTGTATGGTAATATATAAATATTTTTCAAAATTTATGTATTTTCATTTTCTTTGGTTTGTGGTTCTTCATTTATGATGTGTAAATTTGAATTGTTTTCGGTGCTTGTGTGTATTATTTGGTGTCCCAATTAGATTATTGAAGTGGTAAGTAAAGTTGCCATGTGGAACACCTTGTTGACACAACACCACATCACATGCCACATAGATTCGAGCTGGAGGAAATGTGATCCAGGTCCAATTTGTCTTCAAATTACCAAATTTCAAGAGGCAGTACACCTATTTTAATGTCCGAACAAATAAAGTCCTATTTTGATTTAACATGGAGACACATAGTTTAATTGCCAAATTTCAAGAGGCAGTACACCAAACTCCAAATGGAGACACGTAAGGAAAGCAAACTATCTCTTTGGCAAAAAAATCCTTGATAATTTTTAACTGTGTACAAATCTTTAGAATCCAATCCTCTTAGTTGTGCTTATTTGGATTTCTTTATTAATGTGATTTTTTCCTGTAGATGTAGAAAATTTTCATTGAAAAAATCTCGACAGTCTAACCTATTATGATTGTAGATACAACTGTTCGTCGAGTTTTTGACATAAAATTAAAGTTAACATTACAATATGTTCTTATTTTAGGTATTATATTTACTTTGTCTAAGTCTTGGACGGCGATTGACACCATTTGTAGTAAAAATACTACTAATTGTTTTTTTTGGCATTGACAAGAGCCTATCGTTCTTCAAGATACTCAGGAATGTGAAGAAGTTGAGCTTTCAATGGACTAATCAGTGTGACTAAGCTCTAGTCGAACTGGAGTAATATTTATCCTCCCCCCATGCTCGCTAAATCAGAACTAGGAAAAGTCCTGCACCTCGACTTACTTGCTTTTGATGCCTCAATCAGTTTAGTTCTAGTCTCGACCAGAGATAAAAATCATCAATCAATCTATTACTATAGCAAGGCATTACAAGGGCCAGAACAAAATTACCCAGAGATTGAGACATTTACTCTCATTTTAATCACCATAGCTCAAAACGTGTGACCTTACTTCTAGTCCATGCCATCATAGTCTTGACAAACAAGCTATTGAAATAGGTATTTTCAAAGCTAAACACATCTAGAAGATTGACCAAATAGGCCATCAAGTTGGAAGAATTTGACATCACTGTTCAACCCTAAACGGCCATGAAAGCACAAATCTTGGCTGATTTCATTACCAAATGGGTCGATCTCCCTGATCAAAATGGTGACACCCCTCTTGTTTGGACATTGCACATCAATGGGTTAGCAACCACTTCAGACGTAGAGATAGGTGTTACGCTCCTTTCCCCCTGGTGAAAGAGAACGACTTTGCAATCAAACTCGATTACCCAGTCGCTAACAACGAGGCTGAATATGAAACCCTCCTCATGGGAATGAGGATGGTAGCAGACCATGGAGTCGAGCACCTAGTAGTATTTATAGATTTCTAGTTGGTCACAGAATAAGTCGAGGGAAACTTCAAGGCCAAAGACTCAATCATGAACTGGTACTTGGCCGAGGTCAAAAGACTGCAGCAAGTATTCAAAAAATTCACCCTCAACCAAGTACCCCGATTGGACAATGAATGCATGGATGCTCTATCTAAATTTGCCAACTCAACCAAAGGGACAAGAGACAGAATGACAACATTTTTGGTCGCAAGCAAACCATCTATAGGCATTCGTGAGCAGAATTTTGTGGGAAACGTTGAGGATGCAATTTCTTCTTGGCAGGATGCAATGAAGCTTTACTTGAGCCATGGTGCAGTTCCTAAGGACAAGAATTGAGCATGTAAGATCATAGGTCAAGCAACAAAGTTTTCCCTCAATGAGTACGACCAACTTTACAAGAGATATCTTCGGACCGCCCCTAAGGTACTTGGATCCAGACCAATGTCATGAGGTCTATAGGACATTCACACAGGTATTTGTAGGAACCATTATAAAGGAAGCTCACTTGCACATAAGGTTATCAGATATGGACACTTTTGGTCCACGCTATTGAAAGATGCCATTGACTTCACCTAAAAATGCCCGTCCTGCCAAGTCCAGTCGAACATATCACACTAGCTTGTTGCGTCTATGATAAACATTCAGGTTGCTTAGCCATTCGACCAATGGGGGATTGACATAGTGGGCTCCATGCCAAAGAAGATATGTCAGAGACAATTCATCATTGTTGCGATCAAGTATTTCACCAAATGGTCGAGGCAGAAGCAGTCCCAAAAATAACTAATGCGACCATCAAGCGCTTTATTTGAAAAAATATTGTCTACTGCTTTGGTCTTCCTAAGGTCTTCATTTTAGATAATGGAACACAATTTTAGAGCAGAAACACAAGAATTTGGTGCAAAGCTCTAGGGATCCGCTAGTACTACAAGTTAGTTGAGAACTCATAGGCTAATGGCCAGATAAAAGTAACGAACAGAATAGTTCTTAACTATCTCAAAGCCCGACTAAAAGAGACTAGGTCGAGTTGGGCAGACAACCTCCCTAGAGTGTTATGGGTGTACTGAACAACCCCCTATACAGCCACAGGTCATAGCCCCTATAGCTTGGTCTATGATTCCAAAACAGTTATCCCCTTTGAATTAATACAACATACAGCTCGGGTGATCTATTTTAATCTAATCATGAATACATCTAAAAAGAAACTCAACCTAAAGACCATCGACAAGCTATGACAAGAAGCTTATAACACCATGTAGTGGTATAGATCAAAAATGGCAAAAAACTACAACAAAGGGGTCCAACCACACAATTACAAGATCAGAGACCTTATTCTCAAGAAAGTTGAAAAATCCAAGAACATTGGCAAGCTCGACCCAAAATGAAAAAGTCCCTATACTGTTGTCAAGGTGTCAAAGCACAATACATGTCGACTAGCAAACATCAATGGTGATAAGCTCCTGTGAATATGGAATGCCATAAACTTGAAGAAATTTTATGTATGAAAAGCTTTATAACAACTATTGTATTATCTGATATAAATGGAGTTTCTAGCAATTCTATCATTATTCACTTGTAATGCTACAATAACTCCCCCTTCCCCCCCTCCCCACAATAATTCAAAAACAAAAGCAAAAGTATACGGTTGACCCAAGTAGCGATTTCAAGCCACTAGACCAAGGCTTTTCAACCAATGCTTGTATAGTTGAAGACTGTAGTTAGGGGTGACAATTTTTGATATGACATGATAGCACGACACAAACCAACATGATATTATTGGGTTTGGGTTGGGGGTCAATGGGTTAGGTCGATCCAATAAGCAACATAAAAATTATGGACTGGTTTGGGTTGGATTTTGGGTTACACAATAACAACCCGATAACACGATAATCAACTTACGTTTCTTGCATTTTCAAGTAAGGATTTATATTTTTGAACAATTTAACTCTATATTGATTTATAAGAATTAATGATTATTATTTACTATGTAAATCTTGATTACTTGGTAATATTGGAATGATTATTAATTATTAAATGGGATGAATTATACTTTTTTGCTAGAATTCGACTTCATTGTTGTTAAAATTAAGTTATGCGAAACTTTTGATTTAACATGAAAATTTGTATATTATTGATATTGTAGAAAAATTAAATGAAGTCCAATTATCAAATTGCTCTATGGTGTAAAAGTTGGGCTACTAGAATATAATGTCAACTTTTTCTAACTTTTTGGCATAAGTTGACTTTTCTCAAAGTCTTGGTATAAATTGATTATTTTATTGAGATTCTAGTTGAACATAAAATATGTAAGCTTTTTAAATGAATCATTAATAAAAAAAACAATCATATGCTAAAATAGATTAGGTTGAGGTTGACACAAAAACTTTCAAGTTAGGTTCAGGTTGAGGCTTATTGGGTTGAGTGCTTATTGGGTTAGGTTCGGGTTGAGCAAAATTTTGTGATATCCCTACCTCAACTCGACATGACACAATTGCCACCCTTACCCATAGTTGACCCAAGTAGTGGCTTCAAACCACCAAATTAAGGCTTTTCAGCCTAAAGTTTATAGTCGACCCTAGTAGCAATTTCAAGCTACTAAACTAAGGCTTTTCAGCCTACACTAGTATAGTTGACCCCATAGTCGACCTAAGCAACAGCTTCAAACTGCCAAATTAAAGTTTTTTTAGCCCAAAGTTTACGATCAATCCTGTAGTTGGCCAAAACAACGGTGTCAAGCCACAGAATCAAGGTTTTTTCACAACATTTGCAACCAACCTCAAGTCAACCAAAATATTCAGGTGTTTTAAGTTAAAGGGACTCGACCCCACAATCGAGGAAAACATCATCACAATGTGATTAACCTTCCTAAATTGATCACACACTAAGGTGCTTTACTATTTTTGTTTATGATCCTTGTTCAATTAACAACAAATAAAATTTGACCCTATAGTCGAAAAAAAACATTAAATGAATATGAACATTTCGATGGAAGCACCCATTTCAATATAATAGCAATAGCCTAAATCAACCCTAATGTTGATCAATTTCATTTTGTTTATATTTGTCAATTCAAATTAACCAAGATCCTTGTTATTGCAATTATGTAATCGATAATTATGTTGTTTATCAACAATCCGCATTCAACAAGAGCAAAAGTGCTAAAATAAAGTCAAAGCCAAAACAAACTAATTATAATATCGATAAGCATGAATTGATAGTCCATTAAAATCAAACATTCGATTACAAGAAAGGGGATTACATTCGATTATGGGAAACTGGGGATTACAAAATAACGCCTCGTAGGGCGACCAGACACATGAGGCAGAAACCTCAGTGGTTGCTCGACCCTGTACCCTCAATTCGAGCCCCCCATGTACCCTCTTCTATGGCTTGATTGAGGTCATCGCTCGAGGGGATGGGAACTACCACTAGATTATCTATCTCCTACTCGGGCCTAGCAGCGGTGAGTGGGAGAACAGCTGGCACTGGTCAGGATGGTCCTGCCTCATTGATCAGAAAATCACTTTGGCAGGATGGCAAATATTCAGCGGTGTTGACCATGCCGTCTTAGATCTCAAAGGTAAAGTTGTTCACAAAGTCAAATTTTTTCGCCATCACATCCAGCTTCTTTACCACCTCGACCTCCTTCCTCTGTGCCTCCATCTATGGCTCAACCTAGGCATCTCCGATAGCCCCCTCTTTGGCAACTACATCCTCAGGCTCAGGATACACCTACAACTTTTTGTCTAAGATAGGGCTGATGCAGTCTTTATCCTTTTATCGAAAAGTATAGCCCAAATACTCCAGTTGCTTCATGACCTTGTCGAATGCATCCTTAGGGTCATCTGAGGAAAAGACAATGCTCACGTCTTGAAACGCCAAGCACAACATAAACTGTTGTACTGTCTCAAGGGTCTTGAATAGCAGCATTATACCCTGTGGTTTGACCAAAGTCATAGCTATGCTACACGTCTAGTTAAGCTTTGTGCAACAGCTCATCCGCCTTACTTTTCTCTTTGATGATGATCAACAACTGACTGTCCTTCGTCACATGTTGATTGTGGAGGTCCTTGACCTCTTTTGTCAACTGGTCGACCCTAATTTAGGTGGACCTGAGCTACGCCTTTAACGTTTCCATGTCCACCCCTCTTACAATTACTCTTGATCGGCCAAAGCTAGCTCTAACTACTGATAGAAATGATAGCCCAGCTGGCTCAACTAAAAGAGAAACACTTTATATAAGTAAACTATGCTCAATTAGCAAGTAACATTCAATGAAAGATGTAAATCAACTATATACTTACTATATTAGTATGGCACGCCAAAGCTTTAAGCGCAGCACCTTGGTCAGATCCATAAACTTTCTCTGGTCGTATGCGAAAAGCTCGATCATCATCGCATTGAGTAAAGCAGCACTGATCGACCTACTGACATCATCAAATACGAGTTGTGTACAGCCATGATGGATTCCATCCCAAATTGAGAAATCAATAATTTTGGTAGCTAGAACAACACGTCATCCTCATGCTACCCGAACAAATTCTAACATGTGGGCTAGCTCGATGCAGTAGCTTTTTCTTTACCCTTTTTGATTGCCACCCTTTTTGGAGCAAACCTTCTGCTCGATCATTTGTCTCTTGCCCCAACCAATAGAGCTACTGCTTGCTGTTACCATAGGTCAAGCTGGCAATGCACTCGAAGATAAGGGTGTAGGTTGAAGGGATAGGGCCACGGCCAAAGTGGCCTTTCGTTAAGCCTCCATAGCCTACCAACCCTCCTCGTTCCTTTTTGTCGAGCCAATGCTTCTTGCCTTGCATAGTTCATGGTTTACTCGTAATCTGCCAACATAAAAGGTAATAGCAAAAATAAATGATTAAAAGTTGAGCACAAAGATACATGCAAATAAATAAATTCACAAAATCAACAGGGATTTCTACCTACTCATCACCCACTAGTAAGTCCAGCTCGGCTGGCAACAAGCCAGCTAATTCCAAACTCCTTTTTTGAAAAATACTAAGGCCTTTATTTAGCTAAACTCAACTAGATCTCGAATAAAAGTATTGGGCCAACTTGGGATCGAATTACCCAATATTTTAGCATGGACCACCCACCACCCCCTCAAAATATTAAACCCCCCCAAGCTCTCAAATGTATAGAAAATATTTTTTCCACTCCTAACCATAGAATGAAGATAATGTAACTAAAAACTTTTGACGAGGCCTATCTATCAAGTAATAGAATCCCGATTCATCGGTGCTACCTGAATTTTGGGACATCGAAATGTGAAAGAGGTTGGAGAAATTTGGGAAGGAAGCTTGCTAGTTGAATAAATACACAAGGACTGCAAAACTATATATGGTTGAGAAATAGTTTAGTAACAATTAAGTTATGCAGACCTCTAAATCTCTTAATATGTTGACTATTGCCAGTGTAAGAGGGAACCTAAGACCACACCTAAAAGCTACCTAAAACACAGTAATACACTCCTTTGGAAGTCGATGCATCCTTTCCTGAGGACCAAGGACTATTAACTCATACTCAATAGGGACATGATAGAGTTCCCTGATATACATGAGGACAATGGGAGTAATTTTTGACATAATTTCACTATAATAATCAAGAGCAAAGAGTCGACCATGCGACAATTGCACCTCACTCGGGCCAGCATCTCTTTCAAAAGGAGCGCGCTCATTGCTCGAACTGCTAGAGGTCAAGCTATCGCTCAAAGAACTACCCAGCTCACTGATACTACCACCTTTCTCCTGGAGTAGAGCTCCATACGACCTAATAGCTTCACTGTCACTGTTGGACATGCTTGATGTACTAAAGGAAATGCTAAGCACAAAAAAAATGGAGAGAAAAACTTATAAAATTTTGATGAACTCTAAGGCACTCGACAAGAGGTGGAAAATATTCTAAATATGCTACTCGACCAGACGCAAAGCAGTGAAAGTAAAAAATGAGCGTTTTAACTATGCATATTTATAAGCACCTGGGTAAAGGAACCTAACCAATGGTAATAATGGCACAGTCGTTGTTTGGTACTTCGCATAGCTCAATGTAATAGGCATATTAAATGCACTAAACCTTGGTCGAATGCGCAAAACCCTTATCAATCAAACCACCCTCACCTATAATTGTACTTCCCAATCCTTCTCATTGAGTCTCTCGATTAGCATTTGGAAATGGGGGGACTTATGATACAGAATGACCCAACAGGCCCAACCCAATGGCATTGACCCAAAAATTATGTGTGAAGTATTGAACTAAGCCCATATCATCTCGAAAGCCTAGTCATGTCATCAACCTAATCAACCCCTGACTGTGCAAAGTCTATCTCGCCCTGGTCAGGGCATTGTGGGAGGAGGTCGAACTCGCTAGTCAACAATGCCAACGAGAGCAATCCTATGGGGCAACCGAAGCTTACTTTGTGGTCGACTCGAGAAGGTTGACTCACCACAACATCCCTCCACTGTCGCATTTAATGCTCTAACACGTAGCATGCCTCCACATTAATAATGCATGCCACTCTAGTGCCGCCTCTACTACTACGCCTGACAGGAGTTGCGCCACCAGTGGTCCATTCTGCCCAGAAAGGTTGAATTACCCTAAATACTAGCCCAATCTAGTAAAATACAACTTTAACCCTCATCATTTTACATACCACATGCAAAAAATCTATAAGAACCATACAATTATGAACCAAGCAATAAAATGAAACTTGTACACTAATTAATACAATTTATAATTGAGGGACAAATATATCTTTTTTATTTTTTTATAGTTGGAATTATTGGCCTTGATTTCACATCCCACTTCTTAGGTGGGATCTATAATTCTTAACCTTGTTGGATTGAAAATTGGGTCACAAAATTATAAAAAATTCAATACTTTTGAACCAAATAAAAAATTGGGTTGGATAAACATTATATCCAACCCAACCCAATGATAGCAACCAAAAGGAGCCCAAATATAAAATTTCATTTTGTCTCGCAAGTTCATTTTCTTCAGCAGACAATATTATTCCTCATCGAAGATGGCTAGAAAAAGAAACGCAATTGAATATTAATTTCCAGTGCTGTGGGCGGATTTTATTTCCATAGCCGAATTCGCTGACGACAACTTACCACTGATCCCGCGCCGCCGGCATCCTCTCCACCCCTTTCCGTGCATGTGATACTCAGAAACTTCACTTGTACAAATGACAACATTCCGGTCGGCAAAGATACTGTCGTTGCATGTTAACAAATCAATTTTGGGAAACGCCAGAACTGTACTAGAATTTTGAATGGAATAATTAATTTTCCTATTGAAATATTATAATAGCCTCCTTTTTAAGATTATATACAAGTACTGATATTCTTTTTGAATGGAATTGAATTGAACTGAAGTTGCGCGTGGTTATATTGTATCTTGCTTGACTTGTAAGTCCGAATCAGTGTCGAGTACCGGACAAATTATCATATTCGGGTTTTTAACAATTTATGCGTTGACCAGATTTCAGGAGTCCAAAATATCTTCAAATTTGAACAGGGTCCGACTTAAAGGCTGCAATTAATAAGAATCTTAGGCTCAAATTAGTTACCAGATTTTCACAGAATCGAGGTATATTAATTTGTTGTAATTGTAGATTAGAGAATTTGCGTATAATTGGATTTCTAACCAAAGCAATAATATATGGAAGTAGTAATAGAATTCAACGGGGGTAAGTAATAGTATGTATTGTCAGTTCAGTTGTTGTACTAAAATTTCTCGAAGAATAGTATATGTGTCAAAAACATTATACTACAATTATATATATAGTAGAGTTGTATTATACTATATCGGTATCAGTAGTAGAAAACTGAACAAGAGAAAAATTTTAGTTCTTTTTAGAATAGAAAAAATTACATCATTCATAACCAATAACTAATATGGAAGCGACTGATAACTAGTACAAAAATATATTACTAAGGTCCACATCAAGTGGAACTCAAATTCTTTATCTTTCGGTTATGAAGTCTCCACCTTACTATTGGGGCAAAGACTCATCTACATAAGCATTACAACTAAAATACTTGTTTGTATCATTATTAAATCATATTATGCTAAATGAAAATTTATTATTATTTAAAATGTATCATTAGTAATAAAATAAAATTAGTATTATTTATTTTTTGATTACTAATACACCACAAGAAAATGGAATGTGGACGATAAAATAATAAGTGGCAATATAAAAATTGTCACTCAGGGCATATATTAAGTCACAATAATTTTTACTTCGTCACACTACAAAAAATTATTGTGTTAGTGACAAAATAATAAGTGACAATGTAAAAGTTATCACTAATGATATACATTAAGTGACAATATTTTTTTTTTTTATTTTGTCACTAGTGATAATTTTTTAGCAACAATAATTTTTGTTTTGTCACAAATATGGCTCAATAGCGACAAAAACAAATATTTTAAATTGTCACCGTTAATAATTAGTGGCATTTCTATAGTAACAACTTAGTAATAATAAAAATTATCACTATAATTTGTGGCAAGATATAGAATGTTAGATTGAGAAATTTTTTTAGAATTAAGATTGTGTTTTCATGGGATTTATAGTGGGGAAAAAAAATTCTTTGAAGCATGCAGAGCAGCAAATTAAAGTCTCTATTGGTGTACTAGCATAATGTGCCCAATTAACAATTAAAAATTTCACCAAAACACAGCAAAATATTTCGACCCCTCGTCAGTATTAGCGTAAACGCAACGGCTCCAAACTAAGACCAAATTGCATAGATTGTAAGAGATTTGACGTCCATGTCCAACGGATGGAATTTTTTATTCTTTGAATTGATTAATGACATGAAACAAGTTGGAATTCCATTAAAATGCAGTTCATGCCCTATTTCTATTGGATTTTTCATTTTCTATTTAACAATATAAATAAATGGTAAGTGTATTAAATATTATCTTATAAAAATATTTTTTGTATGAAACCATTGATTTTGGACTTAGCACATATTTCTAAAGTGAAATATAAAATGAAATGTCAATAGTTTACACTTTTGATTCTTTTCTCATGCTCATATTTTATTTTTTATTTCAATTTGAAGAATATATATCATGTATGTTTGATTCTCAATCAATTATTTTTATAACAAAATATTTAATACATGTAAGCCTATATATTCAAAAATTAAAATAAAAGATGAAACATGAGTTAAATTAAAGAACACCACTAACTATTGTAGTAAAAGATCCACACTGCCGTAAACATCAATGAGAAGAAAATGAATTTGGACATAATCAAGAAAACAAAAAAGACATAGGGAATCTTTTTCTTATATTCCAAATCATATAGATAGAAATAGACGTAAAGGACTACCTTAAATCTTTTATTTTATTCCTTATTTCATCTCTTATTTTATTTTATAAATATATGATACGTGTATTAAATATTTCGCCATAAAATTAATTGATTTAAAATCAAATACATTCGGCATAAATACAATAAGTTGAAGTAAAAAATAAAATAAAGGATCTAAAGTGTAAAAAATATCACTAAAAATGCATTAATAAAGTTCTATAGATAGAAGTAACAAGTCTTATCACCAAAGAACAGATTCAGAAACACTTTCAAATTCTCTTATTCATGACAGTTAAACAAGCACATTTATGTTGTCATGAAATCAAAGAATTAAACGTCTTCCATGTACTTCTAATATAGGTTGGGTTAAGCAACAGTTTTACAGGACAAATTTGAGCCTACCATGGTGTACATGGCATCAGAAAGAATTCCTGAATGGTTAGAGTTATTGAAAGTTTTTCCTTTAATACTTAAAGTCGCAAGAATGTTTGAAGATGTTTATCAAATAAAATTTGGATAATAAAATCCGTATTATTGTTATTATATGGCTGAGGGTATTATATGAGTGTGATTGTACCAAACTTGTCACAAAAAGCATTACTATATATTAACTTGAATAGGATGCACGGTTCAAATTTTAAGTTATATCCGATTATTGTTTTCAATTAAGGTCTTAAATAAGAAGAACGGTTCAGATTTAATAGTGTATTCGACGATGAATCAATCAGATCCAAGTAAATAAAAGGCACAAATTTTAAAATATTTAAATGATAAATTTAAATAATAAGAACAAAATCATATTCTAGTATTGCCATAAAGCAAGCTCAATGGATTAATTTCATTGTGGAGAACATATTATATAATATTTGCGCCGCAAATCTGAAAAAGTTCGTGGCATCTTTATTTCATTTCAAACGTCGGAATAGTAGAAGGAACTGATACACGTGCCGTGCTTTTAATTAATTTATCTTTTTTGTTTTTTTTATAAGGAATTAATTTATCGATATTGGACGAAATAATTGAGGGACGAACTACTTTGGCAGCAAAAGCAACACTTTTTCCCTTCAATTAATCATAATTTTGGCTGTCCCATCTTCCTTTAATCACATTTCAAAATTATGTAGACGAAATTCAAGAAGACAGATAAGGTACCATAAAAATGGACGTTTCTAATTTTTGGCCAGAGAAATATATATAATATATTGGTCCAAGTTTTTGTGAATCAGCAATGGCCAGCCACAATTGTATCCTCGACGTATTGCGGTAATAATGACTCCAAGAAAAAAAAAATATATATATATATATAATATTGTTAATGATATAAAAATTGTTATTAATAATATATGATATAAAAATTGTTATTAATAATATATAATAAGTAATAATAATTATTTTAATATTAATAATATTTTTAAGTGATAACAATATTTATTTTATCACAATATAACTTAATAATTGCAAGAACTAATGTTTGTAATTGTCACCATTGACATTTAATAATACAGCTATAGTGAAAATCTAGTGATCATAATAAAAATTACTACTATAATTTTTTATAAAAAATTTTATTATTATTAAGTTGTCAATATAGATATTTTACTAAAAATCAATAGTGACAACTTAAATATTATTTTTATTAATATCAAAATCTATAAAAATTATTAGGATGATAAATCAAAAATTTTTATTACTTAATATATATATAAAACTATTGATAATTTTTAAATTAGCAATTATTATTTTGCCATTAATTTACTTGCTTTACCTTTCAAAGTTTGTCTCCCTTAGCTGGGTGTAAAATTAGACTTTGCAATCTTAGAAGGTATTTGAATGAGCTTCTAAGCTCTATAAAAAAACATATTATAAAATGTTTAAAAGTATTTGATAATTTTTTTTTAAAAAAAAATTTATAATCTTTTAAAATATAATATAAAATAAGCTCTTTTTAAAAAAGTAAGGAGTTCATAACTTATTTTTAAAATCTTAACAAACTTCTTTAATTTTTATCAATTTAATTACAAAATTACTATTACTAATATCTTATAAGCTTTAAGATTTTATTTTATTCAAATACTTTAAGAACTTATTTAAAAAAAAGACATAACCTCTTATAATTCTAAAAATATTTTATAAAATATAAAAACTTATAAAACTTTTTAAATAAATTTAACCAAACACCCTCTTTCTTAGTGTGAGGTAGAACTCACTACGATGGTGTCAAAAAACAATTCCATGGGTGCATGCTCAAAAAAATATAACAATAAAAAAAAAACTCACATGGGTTTATTCAAAATGGAATAATATTATTGATTGATCTTCAAAATCGCAATGCAGAATAATATGTAGGGCCACATGGATGGAATCCATAAGAGGCTGTCAAATTCTCATGCGAGCATGCTACGCTTCAAGAAAAATGAAAATCGATAATAAAATAATAAATGATAATATAAAAAAATTATGATTAATAATTTATTTTGCTAACTAAATAATTTGTATAAATTTAATATTGATAAGAGTAGTATTTGGATCACACTATATATTGACAATTAGTGACACATATACAATAACAATAAAAATTTTGATACAAATTACAATAGTAATTTTTATTTCCACTCTACATGTGTCACCCAATTTTAAATAACAATTTAAAATATTAATTTTTATTATTATCAAATTATGCTATGATAAAATAAAAATTATTATCACTTAACACATATCATTCCTAATAATTTAATTATATTTTTACTTATTCTTTTGATTATTACTAATATTATATTCTTTGGCAGTGAGAATTGTGTCTGCCGTTAAGCTTTTGACAAACTTAGAAAATATTTTCAATCTTTAATTTATTTTAGTCCATAATTTATTATTTATAAATGCATATTAAATATATATAATTCACAATCAATTATTTTTCATAATGAAATTTTGTACGAGCTTGATGTTTGTTAATTAAGATGTTTATGATGCTAAATACTACAAGTTATTGTTATTTGCACTTTAAAGTTTATTATTGGCACTTCAATTGATTTTTAGTCTATATAAATTGATAAATATATCTCTTTATTTTCATGATATTATTTAATTTAAAATGCCGAACAATTATGCCTGTAGTCTTCTTTGTCCTATTAAATATAATTTTCATTCATTCCTAACATTGATTCATTCTATTTCGAACTTGATAGAGCATATAAAAATGAATAAATTACTCGATCTTTAAACTCAATCATCTCATTGAAGACGTGTAAATAAATTTTAATAGAAAAATAATAGCATCACTATAAAATAGTATATTTTTACATCCCAATATGAGTCTTGTTCTACTTCATAAAAACAACTATATAAAGCTATTTCAATTAAAAAAGTGAAATAAATGAAAAAAAAGAACACTACATTTTATTATTTAGATCTAATAAAAAATCATCCATATTGTGGATACCCAAAAAAATGGGGATAATAAATCTCATTTTCTCCACCCAATAAAATATAGGTAATTTTACCTACCGCCTAAATATCTGCCTCTTTTTGACCCAATCCACAAGTACCCATGGGCATAATTACTCATGAAAAACCACATATATATACATATATATATATATTAAAGTTTTCTCTAATTCTCACAAATAATTTGGAGGATATAACACATTTTTTTGTGATAACAACAACGTTTAAGTGGTATTTAAATTTTTAGTTCAAATTTTTTTTGATATATAATGGGATTTAAATTTGAACTTTAAATGGTAATATAACTAAAAATCAATAGATGTTTAAATATTTAAGTTATATTTTTCAAACTAAAACATTTGACATATTTTAAGTACTTGTGCAATGTAATGTTTAAAATTTGTAGCTTCTTTTATTAGTTTTATTTAAGTAATGTTTGAATAATATTATGTAAATTAAAAAATACATATTAATTTACCTTCAAATATAAAATAAAAATAAAAATATCGGTACATGTGGATTATCCATCACCCATTATTATGGGTAATGGGTCCACTATCCCATGTCAAATAAAAAATGAGTAATTTTACCTATAGGTAAATTTACCCAACCCATTATTACCCATTCTTGGATTACTCACGAGTACCCATTTGCCAAATTTATTTATTTCATATTAAGTTGAACAAGTTGAAGTGAAATATTTTCATGAGTAACAAAGTTGAAATTGATAATTATTATGTTAAAAGGAATATTTATCTTACAAATTAATATAAATACATTTAAAAAGTAAATAAATATTTTGATCAATAATCTAACATAAAAATTTAAAATAAAGTGCAAATAATAAAATTTGAAAAACAAATAACAATACCCAATACTATATGGAAGACACGCAAAAGAAATAACACAAACACAAGATTTTGAGCCCTAAAAAGACATGCTTTGATTTCACTGACTTGGGAAGGTGATTAGATGAAGATATGGGTGTAAATCAGTCGAGCAGAGCTCGAATTTAGTATGATCAAACTCGACTAGCCTATTAATTAACGAACTCAAGCTTGGTCAAGCTTAAATAGCCAAGCTTGTTGGAATAAATAAAGATTTGACGAACTTTATCAAGCTTGACTTAATAAGACTTGTCATAGAGAAATAAAAAAGTTTAATTCATATAAACTCGGATGAGCTCGAGCTCGTATAGGTTTGAATTAACTCGAGTTCATTTAAACTCGAAACAAAATTTATAATTATAAATTTTTTTAAATAATTTTATTATATATTTTTTAAAAAATAAAAAATTAAATTATTATTATTATTATTTACTTATTTTTATAGATTTTATTATATGGGTATAAATTATAATTATATATGTATATATATATAAAAAAAAACACGTTTAGATTTATAAGCTTTTCGAATTAAATATTATTAAACTTGACTTAACTTTTTGAACGGATAAGCTCAAGCTCAATCTTAGCTTTATTTAAACTCAAAAAAATCGAGTTAAATACAAATTTTTAATAAATCAAAAAATTATTTGCAAATCATCTCCTTCCATTGACAACTCCGAATTAAGGTAACAGTCTAGAAGCTATGAGTATTTTAATGGTATGATTATTCAACGTCCTAGGATGAAGAGACTTCGACACATGCATGATCCAACCTTAACCACGAAGTCTTATTTACATACATCCCAATGATGACGTTGGACTAGTTGCTTTAATTGTCCACTTCGAGAATTTTATGTATTTTTTGTTTTGTTTTTATTTTTACTTTTTTTTGTGTCACTCATTTACCCCTATAAATCACTGTGCATGCTTTATTGGTAGTGGAGCACATATACATGCCGGTACACATTATAAAAAAATTAAAAAAAATAGAGAAAAAAACACAACATAAAAATTGTCATTAATTATATTTTTTAAATAAAAATATTGATTTATTTTATCAATCTAATAATTGTATAAACTTAATAATAATAAGAATAATATTTAAATTATCACCATTAATAGCTAATAATAACTTACTAATAACAAAAATTTTGAAAAAACTTGCACTTTTGATCCCATTAAATAGAGGAATTTTCACACGCAGTTCCAAACAAATTGAGTTTACATTTATAGGAGCAAAATTATTAACTTTTTATACCGCCAAATTTTTCGTTAATTTTTTGATGGAGTGCTGCAAGTGAGTTGCACGCAGATAAATATTTTAAATATTTTTATTTGTAAAAATTTTACTTTGATTCCTTTTTATTTGGATTAGTTACATAAAACACCCCCAATTTGACTTATTTACTATAAACTCAGAGAAATTATAACAACCTCCTAATATTTTGTTTTGTCTAGTATTTTTGCAAAATTATTAGCCTCTATTAACAAATTTATTGGCATCATTCAAAAATTTATGTGAAAATTCAAAAATTTCCTCAAAAATTGTTTAAATTATTTTTGAGATAAAAATACCTTTAACCTATTTGTAACTTTTTTTATAGTAGTAATTTTAACATTAACTAAACTATTCATAATAAACTTAAACATATTTTATTATTAATAAAATTTCTTAAATATTGAATAATCTTTAAATTCACATTGAATTAAAATATAAAAATTTAAAACCATAAACATGTGTAACGTAATTTAGTTAAACTTAATTAAACTTATTTATTAACTAAAAAATAAAATAAGCAAAAAAATTAAAATTAAAATTAAATTCATCTATTAACTAATATAACTTTATAATTTTAAATTACATAATCAATAATATTAATAATAAATATATTTAAAATAATTTAATTAAATTAACTTGAATTTATTTATTAATTAAATAGTTAAATATTTAAAAATAAAAATTAGAATAGAATCTATTTTCTTAGATAACATAATTTCATAGTTTTGAATTACGTATTTGATCATATCAAAATAATATAATTAAACTCATTATAAATTAAAAATAATGTAGTTAAATTTATAAATTATAAATAAAAATAAAATCCAGAAATATCATCCTAACAATATAACTTAAATAATTTTTAAATAAGTAAAATATAATTTTTATTATTTTCACTACAAGAAAATAGGGCTTCAGAGGTGGATTTTTCCGTCTCTATAGACCTTCTTTCCGTCTCCAAAATAATATAGAGCCAGATTTTTTCATGTGTAAAACCTATGGCTAAAAGCCTCATCTCAAATTTAAAAGACGAACTTCATTTCCGTCTCTAAATTTAAAGATAGTCAAAATCCGTCTCTAAACCTATCTCTAATATCCAATAATTTTTTAACAAAATTTGTCTCTATTTTTGTAAACTTTCGATTTTTAATTCTATTTGTAATTTTTTTAAGTATTGCAACAAAAACATCTATAATTCTGTCTTTAATTTATGAGAATCCATTTTAAATCCGTCTCCAATCTTGTCCATTGTTTACCAAATTCTATCTCGAATTCCATCTCTAATTTCACATATATTTTTTCATCTTTATTTCTATCTCTAATTTGTTAATATTTTTGCCTCCAATCCATCTCTAATATGTTAAAAATTTTTAATAATTACATCTTTTTTTTTTTTGTAAATTCAAATTAATAACATGCTTATAGTAAATTGTCTATACAACTACATATGATCAACTTCTAAACCAATTTAGCTAATCATCCACAAATAATAAGTCACTAAAAATATTAAAAACTAGTTATAATTCATCAAAACAAGTTATTTTAACCATCCACCATAATGTAAAGGAATTCATTAATATAACAATTCAAGCAATTAGCCATCTAATTAATAAAGATAAAAGCATCAACGCTTCCCACCAAAATCCTATTGCTCTTAGGGTTCAAATCCACTAGCGTATTGATGGTTCAGGTACCCCACTTCTTGAAGCAATTTATGAACCATTTGTAGCCCTGCCTCTCTCTTCCTAGCCTTTTTTTTCCCTCTTCCTAGCCTCATTTTCCCTCTTCATAGCCTCCTCTTCTCATTTTCGAACCTTCTCAATGGCATATTCAAGCATTCTCTTACTCTCTTCTTCTCTTCTTAAAAAATTTTCTTGCATTTTGGCAGTAGCAGCACGCACATCTTCCATTGCTTTTGATAATTCATTAAATTTCTCATTAGACTCTATAAATCGTGAAGTGGTTGAACTTCAACTAGCTCTTTTAGAACATTGGCTATGCCCATATCCATATAAATGTCCCTTTGAAGGACTTCTAGTCACTTCATACCATGTTGAGAGATCAAATGAGCATTGGATAGAAGAATCACCATAATCTATTTTTGCCATATAGTCCTCCTATACAAAAACATGGAAAATAAAAATATGTGTAAGTAAGAATCCAAGTAATCATCCATTGTATCAAATAATGTTGTAAAAAAGTATGGCATAAAAGGTACTTACAGTAGCTCTTTTCAATATATTGTCAACAAAATCTTCAATTCCTTGATTTTTTTCTCTGTGTTCGGTGAAATACCTCAAGATCATCCACTTCCTAACCAAGCTCTTTTTCCTAAAATTGAGTAAAAAAAAATATTAATCGATGTTTAGAAGAACTACACAAAAAATATTTAAAAATTTCTCAAAGTTTAGTACCATCCTTAGCTTGTGTGCTCCTTGAAGAATAGAGCTACCTGTATGCTTCATAATAGAACCATCTTTTTCTATCATATGATTCTTTCAGGTAGTTTCACATTTTCTCTTGTAATCTTCTGCACTCCAATGCTTCTCAACTAGTTCATCCCATATATGTCCACTCATCCGATCATACCCCTATCAATCATATTTAATGTCTGTGATTCTCTACCTAATTGGTTGTACGCACTTTTCAATGCCTTTTATTTTGCTTTATAAATTATCTTTCTAAATCTTACACTTACATTTTCATCCCACACTTTTCTCATTTGTAAATCTATTAAGTCGTCCCACTAATGCCTCAACTAGAATATTTTCAAAAGTCAATTATGCTAAATTATGATGGCAATGTAATTATTCTACATAATAGATAAGATAACAAATTGATATATTTAAATAGTTCATATTACCTTGAAATTCTCCTATATTAAATACTTTGTTTCTTTTGGCACTTTTTGCCATCTTGGCCATAGGCATGGCAATAGGTTTGGGTAATCTAAGACTCTCCGCCCCGAATGGGGAGGGGGGGTGGTTCGGGCTAATTAAACAGGTTTCGGGGAGGATACTGGGTTTGAGGCAAGTTACGAATTTTACTAAGCCCACCTTAGATCTACCCCGTTTAATAATAAATAATTAAATATATCAATATATACATGTAAATATTAGTTAAAACTTAAAAACTTAGGACTCTTTTTATGGAATTTTCATCTAAGTTTGGCATCACATGAACTAATTTTGGTTAGATTTTCTATTGCAATGTGTGAATCAAGTGGAAAAAGAAAAAAATAAAAATAAAATAAAAAATCAGGATAAATGGGTTAGACCCATCGGGTCAAAGGCCAAATGGAAGGTGAGGTGGGGTTGGTTTTGGTTATAACAATTGCCAAGCAGGGTGGATCCCAGGTCTAGCCAAACCCACCCTGTTACCATGCATACTTGGCCATGCCTCTCTAAAATTGTCCTTAATATCGTTTGTAAGATTTCAAATCACATCACTTTCAATAAATCTAGTTGACAAAACAAAACCAAAACGTAATTTGTATTAATTCAAAATGAATATCACAAATAAGAAGAAACAATCTCTTTTCAGATTTAGAATGCTAAATCTTTGTAGATGGAAAAAAATAGTATTTTATGTAAAGAGTGCTTCACAAATCTTGTTTATCTTTTCCAGATTTTTTTAAAAGGGATGCATCATTTGTAACAAGATGAAAAAAGAGTGGCGCATCACAAATTAGTTGACAATACTATAAAATATTGAAGGTTCAATATAACATATTTGCAATGACTAAAAATGATTCACAAGATCAATCAGACCTGTGGAACAAGTCCTCTAGAAACAAATTCAAGCAACATGCATTTGATGAATATTTTTCAAAATCATGCAGAATACTTTTAATAATTTAGTTGTGCAAGTTCATTTGATTTTGCAGGTTCATCAAAGTATATAGATTCTCTAGGAAGCTATTTAAGCATAAGACATTAACATATTGTATAGAACCATTTTCCATTTCAAAAACATTACTAAATTTTGACTTAACAAATTAATTTGTACCCAAGATTAATTAGATTCATCTTAATGGTAGCATTGTATTTGGACTCAAATATTATTATATTTCTAGACATATGTGTTTGAGGTTCAGATAAAGAATAATGAAATAGAAAGGGAAAATAGAGTTTTTTCATATGAGCACAATCTCATTAGAGACATATAAACTATTTTAGTGCCAAGTCCTCATATCATCTAACTAAATAGACAAATTAACCAAAGAAAAATTACCTATTGTTCATTACAATCACTTTTGTCGATTGATCAAGATGATTTGGAATCTATGCCCCTTGATTAGAACCTTTTCTTCGACGTTGTGAAGTAGTATCTTCACTTGGCACTCTAACAACTATATCTTTCTTTGATCTTTATAAGAATTCAACCGGCATTAAAGAAAGCAATCCATGGACCGGCATCAACGGACACACCATCATCTAAAGAGAAGTATAACTAATGTTTTCAAGGCAAGGCCGTAATTCATTCCGTCTTTAGCTTCTTTCCCTCAATCAGAGGCCTACTTGAATAAAGCAAAACCCGAGTTTATCTTACTTGCTGTGTCAACTCTCATTAAGTGTTCAATTAAGACCTGTAAAATAAGTCTCGATTAGTTGATAAGACCTAATTCGACTTTCAATCCATTCTATGTCCGACGAGGGGATCGAAAGCACTTTGACTACGGGCTAATCAGTCTTATTTCGGGGTATTCTCCAACAGTAAGAGCATATTCAATTGCACTAAGAGCTCCAATAGCCCGGTGCTTCTGATCTCTATGCTCTTGCTAGCAATGACATTTGTGAGGTCGAAGCTTTTCAGCCTGTAGCTTTCCCCATCCCCCTTCACCGGGCAGTGCTTGTGTGGGGGATGCGCCACCAGAAATCAGGCTTGATGGTCTCACCTTACCAATGATCGGACAGCTGATGGCTGTTGGTCATGACGACTACCAAAAAGTGAACATGAAAATGAATATTTCACATGGAGGAGTGTGCATCTTTATTTTGGGTGTTCTTCTGTCATGCGACTCAGCAGCTTATGTGAGTGTTATATTCTATGAAGGGAATATATACTATAAAGAAATTGATGGCAGCACACAACATAGGTGAAATTCAATGCTTTGTTGGATTTAATAAGAACCAAGATCCAAAGTTATTAGTCAGTAGTTAAAATTAGGCAAAGACAATTGTGAATCGTGGCTGTAAATTGAGAACTCCAATCACCAAAGCCTAAGCAAATACGAAACATCTTCAATCTAAGAAAGAACTATTTTCAAATAGTAGAGATCGTGGAAATACCTTGGCAACGTTTTCTTTATCAGCAATCAGTTTAGCCATGGTAGACAAGGGGGACATTATAAGTGATCTACAGCATAAGTGAAAAGAATCACCAAAAAACCTTTCGTTGAATATTATGTCTTAGAAAAGGAGATGAGTGGTATATCGTCAAAATACTTACAGAAACAGGAAGGCGAAAAAGAGTAAAAACAACCAGAGGCGCAACATTACTTAGTTCTGTTCGCCACAGTTACATATATTTATATATTTATTTTTTTCAATTTTATGATGTGTTTATTCCTGATCATGAACTTTTTTCCTGTTGTTGTTTAGAAAGCCAATCAGGCAGCTGATTAGAAAGCCAAAAAAACATCATCCTAGAAGATATGTAATTTTAGCCAAAACTCTACTATTCAAAAATTATGTTAATTAATGACTCTGGTAATTAATAAATAAATGCTCTAATGACAGACACAAATATTATTTAATGAAAAACTAAGTGCTAAAAACCTGTTTGATACTAATCTGTCAAATCAGCAAGCCAATCTTCAAAAGATGTTTTTTGCCACTCAAGGGTACAGCACACAAGAGCTTATTTTTTGGTGACATAATTCAGTTTCAAAGTAGAAAAAAGGAGTTTGGTCAAATGACAAAATGAGATTCTATTTTCGATAATTCCACACCTAGGAAAAAACCAAATTGTAGAGAGTGGTATATTTGATATATATAGGATAATGAACCAAAACGTATAGCTCAGAAGTTAATGGTAACTCAAACTAGACACACCCCTGAGCCAAACCATCTCTATAATTAAAACGGGCGTGAAGGATGAAAAGAGCAAATCATAATTGAGGGAGCAGAACAAGATCAATCATAAAGTACGTTCATCAACTAATAAAATAATATATTATAGTAAGACCAAAAAATGAAGATACAAGAGAAATGGCGTATGATTGTCCAAATGCAGTATTGCTAAAGTTGCTAGGGGTGCCACCAAAGCCACTTGTACTAGCTGCAAACAAAAGAATCGTTAATCAAAATAATAACTACATCCTTAGAATGAATAATAAAAACAGCATTCTTAGGGCCAATAAAAAAGCTCAAGGCTGAATTAACCTACTTGTGAGTTGTGACTGACCAAAGTTGGTAAAGCTAAAACTACAATAACTCTGAGCTGGTTGTGTCGATTGAAATGGTGTAGTAAGAGAGGGCTTCAAAGAAAAGCAAGAACAGAATAGGTTATCATTGAGGGAAAAAAGAAAGCAATAAAGCAAGCAAGAAAGAACAAATTGTTGATAATCAGACCAAAAGATCTTCAAGTGCACCAAAATACAGCAAGAACCAAATGATAACTGACTAATTCAGTTTATATGTTACTTGTTTATTTAGCCAGATTACGTGTCTACCGCAACAAGCTTCCACACTTGTGAAAGGCATATGATAGTCAACTACACCTCAACTTAGTGATTTCCAGATCTTCAAAGTATATTTACTTATAATAACTTTCACAAACAAACTTCAGGTCCTCATTACACGTTCATTTGAAAGGACATTTACCCAGTTGGCCTATTTTAGTGTCTACACCAACCAAAGGAGTATATTTCATAACCTATATAAATAAATCACGAGGACAAAGGCTTTGAAGTTTGACATATATGCGCATGCGCATAAAGATGAAGTGCTAGCTTCAGGTCTGTTTCTAACCAAAGCATAATCTCATGGGATCAAGCTCAAAACTAGTCCACTTGATGAAGTACTTGAATTAATGTAACAAAATTGTGAAGCCCCTTTTAAGTGCTGAATGGAAATGACAATCAAGAATAAAAGGAGAACTTCAGTTCCTGAACAACTCACAATTGTTTGACAAACCCCAAACGTTGCTGTTGCTTATAAGTGATGATGTGCTGGAGAACAAATTACCATCAAGGCCGGTAGATGGTGTACTAAACTAATTTGATTGACCAAATCTGTCTGTGCTATTTTTATATTTTTCTAAAATTTACAAAATTTGAGATGGAAAGAAAGATGGATTTTAAAATAGAGTTTTAAATTATAATTGTCTCCATTCCATCGATAGATCTGTCTTTGATTTTTTATTCTGAGACAAATTATTTCCATTGTAGGTGTTATATAATGTTTATTTAATAATATCAACAGATTATAGATAGAAAAAATTTTCTTCTGTGAATTCATTTTTAAATATGTCTTTGAATCCATCTCTATTTATTAAATTTGCATGAACTTTAATCTGTGCCCGTCTCTGCTTTCTAATTGATTTTAAATTTTATTAAATTCAACCGGAACTTGATTCTGTCTCTAAATCCATCGCTATTTCATGAAAATTGGAGATGAAATTAGATCCATCTCTAAATTTCCATCTCTGAACCCCAATTCTTTTGTAGTGCTTGGATAATATAATTAGTAATTTTAAATAAATAAAATGACTAAAAAATTAATCATTTGAACAATATAAATTTTAAATTATATACTTAATAATATATAAAAATAACAAATATATCTAAAGTAATTTAATTATATTAACTAATTAATAAAAATAAATAAGTAAAAAATCAAAAGAAAAAAAGAAAAGAAAAGTGTCTTCCTCTTCCCCACCCCCTTCCCTACGTTAGCCCAACCCCAAAAGCCCCCTGCCCACCCTCCACCCATCTAGCCAAGCAGCCACTACTGAAAAAAAGGTCATTTGCGATGGAATTTGTGACGGATTCTGCAACAGAAAAAATCCATCGCAAAATCTTTGGTCGCAAACGATTGTGACGGAAATGGCGACGAAAAATTCCATCTCAAATTTGCGATGGCAAAATCTGTTGCAATTTTGCGACGGAATTTGCGACTGAAAATTCCATTGCAATTTTGCAACAAAATTTTCCGTGGCAAAATATTGATAATTTGCAACAGAAAAAATTCCATCACAAATGTTCAATTTTCTATATTTTTTACAACAGAAAAATCCATCGCAAAACAGATTTTTTTAAGAATTTTTCCGTTGCAAAATATTTAATTTTTTTTGCTGAATTTTTTAAATATTAAAAACCTATGATCAAAACATAATATATTCATAAATCCAAAATCACCATATTTAACAATATTTATAACCATCAAATGATACAACATCAAATCTTTCATAAAATCCAAATATAATATTAAATAAACAAAATATTTGTAAATTCAACAACATAAAAGTATTAAAATATAAACTACCAAAGTAAAACTATCTTGATACAATATATACCCAAATGCATGAGTCAAAATCAATCATCATCCTCATTAAAATCTTCATCTATGTTTTTTCGTGGATGCTCATTAGTAGGTCTGGATAAGGATGGTGTAGAAGATACCTCTAGCCGAGGTAAATTAGCGCTTGGTGCCATGAAAGAAAGATTTGTAGGTAGATAAAATAGTGATATATTAGGTTGAAATGATGGTAATGGGTTATGCATATTCTGCTGCATGAACATTTATCACATCATCACCTCCAAATCCATGAAATTTTATTTAAACATCGTATTTTCTTCTCAACACACCGTCAATTCCGATCTCAACGATGCCATTTCTCCTTGTAATGTCTTAATTTGTTTACTTTGATGGGACAGATTATTTGAAGGTCCTCCAGACGAGTGACCCAAGACAAAGGAATCCTCACTTCCAAGTCTGTAAATCCACCCCTTCTTCGATCCGCCTACTATTTCTTTCCACACCTGCATAAAAAATATAACTACAAATTAATAACAATCAAATAATTCAATTGAAAAATAATATAAAACACAAATTGATAACTTAGAACTTTCACCTGAAGTTGAGATGACATGAGCACTGAAGAACTATCAATACCATCACTTGAACTTTGACTAAAGAACACCTCTAGTCGATTGTTGAACGTATTCTACACATGAAGTATATAAAATGATTAACTTATATAAAAATTAAAACTTTCTACATTAAAAAGTAACATATATATGACATTTAAACTTTCTAACATAAAATTTATAATATTTAAACTTTCCTAGTTTTTATAAAGCATACTACTTACATATGTATTTTGGCCACGTTCATTGACCCATATGTGTTCACCTCTTTCATTTAATATAGAATGTGTACGCATAAATGATTCTGCAAGTCCAGGTGGGTGTCCAAGTTCTTTCTTTTACATCCAAACACATTTATCAAGAATCAATTATAATTAAAATTAAGTATTGATACCTTTATAAAAATTATCAATTTATCTTTGTAGGATAGGGGTGAGATACATCTACCCTGTTGAAGTGAAAATCCAACACCACCGCAATTCAATCTTCGATTTGCTTTATTCTGAGTACTTATTTTTTTGAATCCATCATTGGCCCATTCTTGAAGCAATCCATCCCACACTTCATCTCCCATCCAAATGGGCTTCTTTTGGGATTGACGTGATCAGTGCAATTTATTTTTCAATATCTCCGAGCCACCGTGCTCAAACGTAACCATAATGAGTTATTGGACAGCAGCCAACATGTCATAAAAGGCTTGAGCATCTATGTCTGGAGATTCCTCTCTGCTCGGATTAATGCCTTCCTCATGATTCATTTCAGTATGGCTACTAATTCCCATAGTATCATAAACCAAATTTTCATACCTATTGTTCGCAGCATCACCATAAAAATGAGCATTACTAGGAGCTCCCCTACGTACAATGAAATCCAAAGGTTCAATCTCCCCATGTGCAGTCCAATACCAATAATTAGGCTGAAACCCATATTTTAACAAATGTACATGTGCTTCATCCGGTATCAAAATTTTCAAATTTTTCCTCCATCCACCAAACATTGAGGTTAAACGGATGCATAGTCAAAAAAATTTTTCACACCAACAACAAACTCTCTTGTATAATCTTTTCGATTCGACAAGAGCCTATTATACATCCAATTCTTCTTGGCATAAATATCCATATTCTGTAAATAAGTAAATTCATTAAAAATGATCTCAATTTGAGCGATGCAAAAGTAATTTTATTATAAATATTTTGATTTTGATAAAACTATTTAATTATTTACTTTATTAATGTATGTTCGTTAGAAAGCAATTTCTTACAGTATAATAAAATTGATTATTAATATTATTATTATAAATTATTATTATTTAGAGATGAATATATTTGGCAAATAAAAAAAATGAAGAGTAATCGACAAAAGAATTAAAGGATGACCAAACAAATGAAGTAGGTCAAAAAATTATTTTTAGTTTGTTTGATTTGGGATATTAACATTTACTATGACTTTGAATATAGGAAAATCTCTTGTTTGATATGGACTATAATATTTGCGGGCCAACTCATGATTTGTCCAAAACCCCTACTAAGATGAGATTAATAGCTATTGAAGTAGTGGGTTTGAGGGTGAGATTATGTAATCTCAACCCTCTTTGAAATTTGATTTGGATGTAAATATCAAAATTATTCTTCAAATTCATATATTATTTCATTTATGCATTAATTTCATGATTCCTATAGCAAGAATTTTGTCTAAACACCTCTATAAAATCATATTACCAAATTGCCCAAAAATTAAGACTAAACATAATGAGAACATCATTTTTATTGAAAACAATTAACAATATTAGTAAACACATAATGACACATAAAGACTCCCTCTTATATCCATCATCACCATGCAGACAATTAGAAACCAATTAGCAACAAATGAGAAAGTTCCACCCCTTCTCCTAACATCCCATCCTCCTTCCGAATTTCACCAATTCTAAACATTTTTAATGTATTGTACTATAAAAATATATAAAATTAAAACAAAATATTCGAACTTATCTTTAAATGCTCCACAAAAAATCAACACTTACATAAGATTTCCACCAAGTCAAGATAGCCTACATCATTAGGCACATGTTATAAGTGCACTTATTTATTAATAAATCATAATTTCACAAACTAAATATGAAAACTTAAATATTGTATACAATTATTATTTGAGTTTAACTAACACGTAAATCAAGTTTTAACTAAAATATAATCAAATTTTAACTAATTGAGACAATTAACTAAAACAAATTAATAACAACTAAAATATAAATCAAATTTTAATTAATGGAGATAATTAACTAGCCAGTAATGAAGATAAGTAAAACATAATTAAAGGCTAGCATAATTAAGAAAATTACCTCAGTCAATGGAAACAATACACAAGAATTGTACCTTCAAACCTGAAACAACAAGCCAAACAACCATTTTAATTTTTTTATCAATTAAAACTAATTTTAAAAATAATTCAAAAAATAACAAAAAATAAATTTGCGATTCGCCGGCCAGCCATGTAAATTATAAAAGGGAAAAAAAAGGAAGGAAGAGGAAGAAGAAAAATACGAAACCTGAGAGTGATAGAAAGAAAAGAGTGTGGGGAAAATGAGGAATTAGGGTGTGTTATTCAAGTCAAAAATTTATTTATTTTTTTCAATTTTTCCTATTTGCCACGAAAAAATCTGTGGCAAAAGTTGAATTTTACGACGGATAAAAATCCGTCACAAATGTTGAATTTTGCGATGAATTTTTATACATCTTAAAAATGGCAAAATTTGCAATGGATTTTTTCATCGCAAAAGCTGCAACTTTTTTAAAAAAATTTACGATGGATTTTTCAGTTGCAAATTTTTCCTTTTGCGACGGAAAAAATCCATTGCATAAGTTGAATTTTGCAATGGATTTTTAACCGTCGCAAAATTTGCAACTTTTTTAAAAAATTTGCAACAGATAGTAATCCATCACAAATTTTACCTTTTGCGACGGATTTTTCCGTCGTCAATATTTTTTCAATTTTTTATACAATTTGCAATTGAAAATTTTGTGACGGATTTTCCGTCGCAAACTGTTTTTTTTAATAGTGAGCCCTTGATCACTGGCTAAGATAATGGCCAGCCAACTTTCACCTCTCTCCCCCACTTCAATCCTAGCCCTCATCCATCCTCCCTCTCCTAACCAACGGCTGACTACCCACTTACACCCCATTCCAGCCATCCACACGCAATCAACCCCTTCAGACAGCTGCTGGCCCTGGCCAGCCGCATGGAGTTGGGAATGGGGCTATATGTATATATGTATTTATATTTATATAATATTTATTTTATATATTTACATTTATTAATACATAATATTTGAAGTATATTTTTATAGGAAATGTTGTGGCTTTTATTTTTAGGTTTTTATTATTTTTTTAAAAAAAATTAATGAGGATTAATTGGGAATTTCACATTTTGCGAGGCATTTCATAATTAGATCAAACTTTGGGAGTTGTGGGTAATAAATCATTTTTCATTAAATAGTTTTTATTGGGAAACTAATAGATGTTAGGTTGTGTCCCAATTGTGCCAAAAAAAGTGGAATTTTGGTCCTATAAATGTGAACTCGATTAGTTTAGTATCAAAAGTACAAACCCCCCATTGAATGGGAATAAAAATGCATTTTTTTTTAAAAAAAAATCTCATTACATATTATAGTGACAATTTGTATTTATAAGGTTACATTATAAATGCATCATTAATTATATATTAATGACAACAATTTATAACATTAGCTCTTGTCATCATTAAGTCATATTGTTATTAAAAAAATTATTATTGCTTAAAATTATTATCAATAACAAAAGCAAAAAATATTATTATTTAATATATATCATTAGTGATAATTTTTATATTGCCAATTAATTATTTTTTTATCACTAACATTATATTTTTTGTAGTGAAATAATTTACTGATAATTATAACAACATACATATATACCTAACATAACAATAATATGGCGGTGGATACATATTACAAAAAATTAAGATATCAACTACGGCCAATCCATAGCCAATACTAAATATTCGTAGCTTTGCCTACAAAATTATCCTAACCAAATTCAAAACTAATGCTTTTGTAGCTAATCCTTACTATATTAATCCATAGTTCATGATCATTCTTTTTTATAAATATATTATTTTTTTATGAATAATGCATAAGTAATCTATTATGCTTCGGACATATAATGTTATGAATTGATAATTCATAATTGTTTATTATAATTAAAAAAAATTGCAGCTACTACGAAAATTCATAACTATAATTTGTAACTATAACTACAAAATTAATTCTATAGCAATTTTGTTATAGTATATGGTTATTTTTTTGGTAGTGAAACTTACAAGTCCTCACTACAAGAAAATTGTATATTAGAGGCATTAAAAAATGCCATTTGAATAGAATTATAATGATATTTTTACAAATAATGGCATTTTTAAGAAGGGACGTCTATGTGGGTGTGGCTCAAATTATGAATATCACTATTTTATTCTTTGTATGGCATTAATAAAATGCAACAAGAATATCACTATTTTATTCTTTTTATGGCATTAATAAAATGCAACAAGAAATGAATTAAATGACATATTAAAATGTCACAAAAAGTATATTAAATGATATGCTAACATGTCACAAAAATTGCATGTAATGGCGTATTAAAATGCCACAAAAATCCCTGAAATTACATTATAACATACCATAAAAAATGCAATAAATGATGTGTTAAAATGCCATGAAAGTTTTTTTTTAATCACATATTAACATGCTGCAAAAAATTTAGAAAATAATTTATTAAAATATTACTAAAAGATTCTTTAAATGATATGTTAGCATGCCACAAAATAATACATTAATGGCATACTAAATTTCACAAAAGACTTTTAGATATATATTTTAACCTACCCCTACTTTCATATATGTGTTAACCTACCCCCACCTCTCAATTATGATACTCCAACATGGCTCAATTGATCTTTATAATATTCAAACCCATGATCATCTATTTGCAAGAATATGAGTTTACTACCAAATTATCATCAATGTTCAATATAATTAAAGATATTAATTTATTTGTATAATTTGAAAGTGCATTTACTCAATTATTCAAATATATGCATGCACTCAAATTTATTATATGAAATATACATTTAAAAAGGTGAGAGAGATTAATTTGCTTAGAGATATAAAGTATTCAAAAAATAAAGAGAGGCAAACATAATATATAGCTGAAGAGAGAAAAATCAACAAAAACTTAAATTTATTATACTTTTTAAGTATATGGTTAATTTAATTGATACATTAATATTGATGAGGTAGAAAGTCGTTTATAGTGAATTAGGTAGTGTTTGGGCTAATCCAACCAAAGAGGTCGAACGATCTAATGGCAATATTCTTCGAGATCTAAGATCTACAATGAACAACAAATGTTAAACTAGCCAACATATCCCGGGCGAAGGCACTCTGACGCTCAAGTTAGTTCTAGTCGAGATAAAGTAATCAAACGGAAAAGTAGAAGCATATAGTGTATATGGCATTACCTGGAGTGTGGCTGGAAGTAAGGTATTCATAACATTCTCCAGATGTATAATATGTCTAATATGCCCCTATCATGTGTAGAAGACTTTTGTCCATATTTGGGGGGTTATTGGTCATTTTTGATTCCGATATTATTCTAAGTGACATCATCTCCTGATTTTCAGTATGAATAGTACTCTGACACCTCTCTACCAAAGTTGGTGGCAGAGACTATACCGAGTAGCACGCATTTAAAGCTCTGACAAGCACTCTAATCGATAAAGATTGAATAGACGAGGTGGTCGACCAGAGATATGGTTGACTAGGTCAAGTGGCTTGAAACCACATGTTGGATATGGTCAAGAATAGTCCGCTCGATCAAGTGGTTCTGGTCAAGTGGATCGGCCCAGTTGGGTCCAGAGACGACATTGGGTTGTGTATGTTAAGTGGACCTTAAGGCTTTCTCTGAGGTCGATAACTTGTGGGGCTGGGCCTATTAGGCTATCCCATATCAAATATAAATCAAATAGGGCCTCAATACAATAATGATAAGATATATATATATATATATATATGAGGAAAAAAAATTTGTCCTATAAGATTTCCCGACTTTCAATTTTATCCCATATATTATGCAATTTCAAATTTAGTCCTATAAGATAAAAAAAATGCATATTTAGTCTGAAAGTAGCTAGAATTTGAAATTTTGGTCAAAAATGCTGATGTGATATGCTGAAATTTATTGAATTTGAGAATTTTTGCTTAAGTGACAAATTTCTAGCCGACATAGCAATTTTTTTGTCTTGTTGGAAAAAGTCTTTGCTTACTTAGATTTTTGATATTATCATTAATATATTATTAAAAATATTGTAATAATATATTAATAATATTATATAATTATAATATAATAATTATACTATTATTATCATCATAATTGATAATATTAATCTCATTATTCTTATGATTAATTATATTAGTAATAATAAAATTAATTTAATGTTTACTAGTATTATGTATTATTATTAGTAATATTATAATTATAAATTATTATATTTATAATATTATCAATACTACATATTATGAATAATTACTAATCATATAATTAGTGTTGTTGATTATATTAGTATCACTATTAATGATACTAATATTTCATTAATATAATATTAAATATTAAAATAATATGAGTATCTGACTAATATTAGTATCAATTAATATATACACATCTATTGTATACAAATATATATAGACACATGTATATATATTTATATAAATATATTATATACACACATATACATATATATATATATATCAAAGCCATGAACCAGGATAGGCCAATCAGTGGCCATGTGTCACGGGTCGCTCATTGGAGAAGCATGACGACCGTGACTCGAAAAGGTGTTTGGAGCGACAATGTGTTGTCGGCTCACCCGGTAGGGCGAAAACGGCCCATGAGCAGAGACTCTTACAAGGTGCAGATTACAAAACTATTTTGGTGGCATACTCTCTGAGTTATGAGGATGCTTCCCACCAAGTTTGAAGTCATTCCGTGTCCGTTTGGGCACCGAACATTAAGGGCGACCGGGAGCGGTCTTTCTGCGCGCGGGCAGCGCAAAGATGCGTTGAGCAGAGTGTCTTGGAAAAGGAATTTTGTGAAACTGTTTCAGTGGGGTATTCCTTTGAGTGTGGGTAATGTCTCCACCAAGTTTCACCAATAGACGGTTCCATTTGGATAGGAAACTGCGAAGACCTTTAGAATGCGGCAGTGCAGTGGCATTATTGTGATT
>JACGDI010005219.1:2019056-2029767 GCA_014898725.1 Jacaranda copaia | reverse complement strand
TGAAAAATACTCGAGATGGACGTTGGCAGATCGAAAATTGGGTGGAACCTGAGATGCCATCACGGATAGACGATCGTTCCGCTGCAAGACAGAGTCGGTCCGTGACACCATGGCAGCTGCCTGGCTAGATTTAGCCTGCCATGCACTCCAAGCGCTAGTCTCTTGACAGTTTGGCAATCGAAAGTTGGCTGCCTAGTCAGATGTGACCAGGCAGCCACTAGGGTGGGTGGAGAGAGTGTTTGGGGGGATTTTCCTTTCCTTTTTCTTTTTTTACTTTTAGTTTATTTATTTTTTATTTATATATATATAATTATTTAAATTTTTTTATTTTTTAACTATTATAACTTATATATATTTATATAAATATATATCTATATTTATGTGATATATAAATACTTCAGAATTCATATTGCCATCTAAGCAATAAAAATGATAAAAGAAATTAATTAATTAAATATATCAACTAATTTTTTTGCCAACATGGCATAAAAAAAACTATTTATGTGACAACTCAACAAAATGCCCAATGTTAGCACCTTCTGACGTGCCACATCGGCATTTCTGGTCAAAATTTTAAATTCCAGCGACTTTCAAACTAAATGTGCAATTCCTTTTTAGCTTATAGGACTAAATTTGAAATTGCGTTACATATAGGATAAAATTAAAAGTTGGGAATTTTATAAGACGAAAAAAATATTTTTACCTATATATATAAACTTGTAAATTTTATAGTTATTGATATACCTATATATTATTTATCTACTTTGTGATGTCTTTTTATATTGCATCATGATTAAATTATGAGAGACATTCTTTTTTAAAAAAAAACAATATTCATATACTAGTTTAATTTTTTTGACATATAATTATGTTGGTTGTTTTAATAAAATGCCACTACATTTTTACAACATTTATCAATTAACTAACACTAAGTATTATATTATAGCGATATTTGTTTTACTACTATCACTATATACTATAAAATGTAATTAATGTACTGATTAACTATTGTGCCATCTTTTTCCCTATATTACTTTTATATAGTATCACTAAATAATTTGTGACATCTTTTTCAAATGACGCTATAATTAAATGCATTAAAAAATTTTAAGAAAAATTAGTGGCGTTGGTTGAATGCTTTGAAATACATTTATATTAATATTTTCAATCAAATGCCATCATCTTTATTTGTCATTTATTAATCAAATACCACTAAATATTGTAACATAGTGGCATTTTTCAATAATTATCACTATATTACTCTTGTATATCACTACACTACAAAATGTCATTGCATTAGTGTCACTAAAATATTTCATGATATTTCTAAGTAACACCATAAATAAATATGAATAGCATGTTCTAAGAAAAATTAGTGGCACTAATTAAATGCCTGCAAAATACATTTTTGTTTTCATTTTTATTCAAATGCCACTATTTTATATGTCACATTGTCATTCAATAATCAAGTGTTACTAAATATTTTATTACAGTAGCATTTTTCTAGGACTAACACCATATTACATTTATGTATTATTGTACTAGAAAATGCCACTTAATACTTAATGACATTTTTTTCAAATGACATCATAACTGCATATTAGTTGCATTTATTTAGAAAAAAGTAGTGGCACTAATTAAGTTTTTAAAATAAATATATTTTGATATTTTCAAATTTCACTAATTTATTTGTCATTTATAATCAAATGCCACCAAATATTATATTATAGTGACATTCTTTTCAAACTATCACTATATTAATTTTTTGCATAATTATCTTATAAAATGTCACTACATTGATGCCACTGAATGTCATATTTATCGAAGTGCCTTATAAGAATTCTACATAGTGAGTATGAAAAAATTGCACAATAAAATACACAAATAGTTCTAAAAATTTTGATATGACATTCATTAAAAAAAATAAATAAGAAAAGATTTAATCATTAATATTTACATATATAACAAACACATTTGTTGCGTCAAATGATAAAGAAACACAGCATCGTGCCCAAACGTTATAACTATAAAAGAGTTTACCAGCCAAGGCCGGAAAGAAGAGTGAGGTAGAGCCTTCGTGAAGTGAGCTGGACATTTGTGGAGACGTGCTGAGGGACAATAAAGCCTTCTTTGAACTTGTCCCTTACCAAATGACAGTCGATGTCAAGGTGTTTGGTGCGCTCATGGAAGACGGGGTTTTCTGTGATGTGCATGGCGGCTTTGTTGTCACATAACAATGGGATTGGAAGAGGTATAGAAATATGGAAATCTTTGAGCAGATATGAAAGCCATTGAAGTTCACAGACCGTTGATGCCATACTCTTATACTCCGCCTCGACAGAAGATCGGGATACAGTAGAATGTTTCTTCATTTTCCAGGACACCAGTAAGTTGCCCAAGAAGATACAGTAACCTGTTATGGACCTCCTAGTGGTGGTGCAAGCAGCCCAGTCCGCATCACTGTATGCCTGGAGTTGCAACTTATCGTTGGCTGCAAAGAAAAGTCCTTTGTAAGGAAGCCCTTTCAAATAACGCAGAACGTGAATGACAGCCTTCCAGTGGTAAGTGGAGGGAGAATTAACATGTTGACTAAGTTGTTGAACGCTGTAAGTGACGTTAGGCTGAGTAAGATTGAGGTATAATAGTTTGCCAACTAACCTTCTGTATTGCTCAAGATTTTGAGAAGGCGTTCCAATGTGATGAACCATCTTAGCGGTTCCATCAGGTGGGTGAACAGAGGTTGGTGATTCGGTGGTGTAGCATTTGGTTCGAATGTTACGGTTAGAACACATATGGCTAGAGACTCCTGTATCAACTATCCAAGAGTCCTTGTCTATTAAACAGTTAACACTGAAAGCTTTATGGGTGTTCGAACCTGCAAAGTCTCCAATATGGGCCAAGTTCACTCGGCTGTTCTCCAGCTGCTACTTGATCATCATGATTCTGTTTACTTCCTACTGAACTAATTCAGCCAAGGCTGGTGTCTATTCACCACTTTTCTGCTCAGTTCTGTCAGTTTGCAACTCTAAAGGGTTGTCAACATAATTCACAACCTGTCTTCCATAAGACTGATTTTTCTTTTCCGTAAGCTCCTTGAACCACTCAGGATAACCATGCAATTTGAAGCATGTCTCCTTAGTATGCCCTTCCTTACCAAAACGTATACAATGTTTATCAGATTTCTTCCCAAAGTCCTTTCTATTTTGGCTGCTTTCCAGTAGCTTCTTTCTTTTGTGAGATGTTTATTTTTATTGTCATGGCTGCATTTTCACTTGAATATGTAAAAGAAATATTCACTTCTCTTTGCTTCTCTACCCGCAAAACCATCGAATAGGCCTTGTTAACACTCGAAAATGGCTCTATCATCAAAATTCGATTCCTAATATGGTCGTAGGAATCATTTAGTCCCATCGAGAACTGCATCAACTGATTGAACGAATTCATATCCGCAACCAATTTTCCAGCTCCACAGGTGCATTCCAAAAATGGCATCATCACACTCATTTTATCCCACAACAGTTTGAGCTTTGTGTATTATTGTACCACCGACAAGTTTCCTTGAGTAATCGAGCTTATTTCTCACATTAATTGGTAATGGTCCATTACACTCACCAAATCGCTCTCCAATTTCCTCCCAGAGTTGCTTCGAAGAGATGGTGTACAAGAAGGTTTCCACGATATCCTTAGAAATTGAATTAAGGATCCAAGATGTTACCATGCAGTCAACCCTTAACTGCTGGTCGTACTCATCTGAATCTTCTTCAGGCATAGGACATCTACCGTTGATGAATCCCAGCTTCACCTTAGCTCCAAGCGCGATCTTCATAGATCGGCTCCAAGATAGATAGTTGTTTCCATTCAGCGGGGTTGTCACCAACACCATTCCAGGATGGTTAGAAGTTTGCAGGAATAGAGGATCTCCATTATCAACTCCTCTTGTTCCTCTATCTAGATTCCTTCGAGCATCAATCTCCTGAACCACTTCTTCCATCGTTTCGGCAGAAACAAAAAAAAAAAAAAAAAAAAACTGTGGTAGCGCGAGATGAGGAATCAATCCCAGCCAAAACCAAAAAAAAAAAAAAACATATCAAAACCACAGGATCGTGGCTCTGATACCATGTTCAAAAACCAGATGATTCATTGTTTTGGGTGGAGCAATTTCAACGTGAGCAGAATAGAGTAAGTCGCCGAGAGAACCACGGGAGAGAGATGATATTTTTTGTTGCTGAAATTCTTCGTTCAGTACTATATGTTTTTTAGGGTTTCATTCTGACTCGTCATTACATATTTATTTTTTAACTATTTTTAGGGTTCCATTCTAACTTGTCATCACGTATTTATTTTTTAACTATTTATAGCAGTTTGATTTAATTATCACCTTCGAACCATCATAAAGTGAAGAACCATAATTTTTACATGATTCTTCTATGAAACCATTTTCTTTTAAAGTTAAATTACAAAAAATAAAATAAAAATTATTATCCTTTCAATATTCAATTACCAAATTAACCTTATTAATTTTAATAAATTAAAAACTCTCCTTTTTCTAATATTAACACTAATTCAAGCAAAAGAAAATTAAAGAAAATAAACCCTAAAAAAATTAAAGAAAATAAGACTCTTCATGACTTGCTACAGTTTAGCCCTAATTTCAATTAGGAAAACTATATTGTTCCTAATTATTTCATATATTTTTTATTTTATTTATTTATTCTTTTAAATATATTTTTATATATCTTTCTTCATCTCCTTTTTACCAATTTTTTATTTTAAAATTAAAAAAAATTAATTTTTTTATTTATTCATTTTTTAATTTATATATAATATAATAAATAATTATATTTTTGCATATATTTATACATAATATATATTAATAAATAAATATTTTTTCCCACCCCTACTCCCACCCCCACCCAATTTTACCTGTCGGCAGTCATGGGCGCCGCTCACAAGGGCCACCATGGTTATCCCTGCAAGTGACACCCATGGCCGCCTATGCAAAGGCGGCCATAGAGGCCCCTTCAAGTAGCGCCCATGGCCGTCAGCAGGTAGGATTGGGTGGGAGTGGGAGTGGGGTGGGTGGGGGTTGAGAGCTTGGGGTGGAGGAAAATATTTGTTTATTAAAATATATTATGTATAAATATATGTAGAAATATAATTATGTATTATATTATATATTTATATATTTATGTTTATTATGTTATATATTTTATATTTATATTTGTATATATAATATATAAATAAAAAAAGAATAAATTAAAAAGAGGCATAAATAAAAAATTCAAAGTAATTTTTAAATTTAAAAATAAAAAATTGGTATAAAAGAGATGAAGAAAGACATATAAAAACATATTTAAAAAGAGTAAATAAATAAAATTAAAAATATATAAAATAATTGGGAATAGTATAGTTTTCATAATTGAAATTAGGGCTAAACTGTAGCAAAGCATGAAAGGCTTTATTTTCTTTGCTTTTCTTAGGGTTATTTTCTTTAGTTTTCTTTTGATTGAATTAGGGTTAATATTAGAAAAAGGAGAGTTTTTTATTTATTAAAATTAATAAGGTTAATTTGGTAATTGAGTATTGGAGAGATAATAATTTTTATTTTATTTTTTATAATTTAATTTAAAAAAATATGATTCTATAGAAGAATCATATATGAACCATAGTTCTTCACTTTATGATGGTTCGAAGGTAATAATTAAATCAAATTGATATGAACGATTAAAAAATGAGTACATAATGATAAGTTAGAATCATAAGTACATGATTCTAGAAAATTTATTACTAGGTTTATCCTATATTTATATATAAGGAGAGAGAAAGTTGAGATATTATGCTAACTAATTGCCAGCTAATACAACCAATTAGTAAGCATTAGCAAAAAGTAACTAATTAACTAGCTAATAGAAAAGAAAAATAAATACTAATATTCATCAGCATGCATCGATGTTATCGAACATCAAACCTAGACAGACGAAGTAGATACGATCGTACCTCATTTTGGACAATTTGGGCAAATCGATTAACGGCGCCGAATTCGCTGACGACAACCCTGTACGTGGGTAGATATATGGTACGAATCCAGCCGCGGCGGGATGGTTAAAAAACTTAAGTCTGAGCGTTGACTGAGAATGCCGCCACCCGCCCGCGCCAGCGCCCGCACCAGCTGAGGCCTTTGATCATCAAAGAAACAAAGTCAGTCAATTTTTATTCTTTTTTTTAGGTGCTGCGCAAAGTCAATCAAAATTATTTATATAATTTTCTTATGGGGAGTTACACAAAGTCAGTCAATGGATAACGCCAAGGCAGTGCTAAGATTTTGACTGCAAATTAAGTCTTAAAATTATAAATTTGACTTGCCTTAGTTTGAAATGTTGACTTGACTTTGAAATTCGCTGTCTCTTTATTTTTTATTTTTTTGTTTGGGAAGATTTTCATTTGAATTAACATAGTTTAATTTTAGTCAAAATGGGACATGGTTAGCAAAAATTTACTTGTAGTCCAAAGTAATAGGCTCATATCTAGTACGGATATATCAATCAATTGGATATCAAGAATACAAGGGTTTAGCTTGAAAACTGTTAGTTCGACACGAAATTAAGGGTATAAATTTTTTTATATATTTTCATTCCATATTTATAATTCCAATATTTTCAAGGTTAGAAATTATTGGACTTGATTTTTATGTATAAATAAAAATGCATTTGAATTTTTTATGTGAAAACAATGAGTTAAAATATATATAAGAAATAAAATTGATTTTAAATTATTATTTTTATGCATGAAATTAAAGACAATTTGTTTTTGATGGATATAAATAAATATATATATATATATATATATATATATGACAATAAGGTGGCCAGGATAAGTATAAAATGTTGAATATAAAAGTACGCAATATTTTTAGTAACAGGCTAAAGCATATATATTCTTGAATTTTCAAATTAAAAAAAAAAATACATCCTTTTGGAAATATAGACAAACAACTCTTAAAGCCTGTTTGAATATATTTTCCAAGCCATTTTCTGTTTTCTATCAAATTTAAAAAGTAAAAAGTTAATTATGAGTTTAAACTTGAAAATAAAATGTTATTTGAATATTTTATTTAATATAAAATGATTGTGTAGGTTTGAAAATGAAACGGATTTGAATATTGTGTAATTATATTAAAAGTGAGAGTAGCAAAAAATAGAATGTGAAAATGAAGAAAGAGTGTAATAATATGTTTGAAAAAATTATTTCAGAATAAAAATATCTATAAAAATAGAAAAAAAAAATTAATAGCTTTTTATTTTTATTTCCGAAAGAAAACGAAAGTGGAGAATAAAAATAAAACCAAATGTGCAACTTAGTATCAAAATGACACTCTAACACGTAATAAAAAGTTTTTGTTGGAAAAATTGGAATCCCGCAGCTCCTTGAATGAGTGTGTGGCTTCCTTAAAATTTATATTAGAAAAATTGAAATCCCATATTCCCACAACTCTTTGATTTGTTTGGAAGTGTTTTCGAGGGCGTCTGTTTATATTCTACAAAGGAACTTTTTAATTTTTTGTTATTTAAGATTCAAATGTATTTACTTATTTTTATTTTTAGAAAACTGATTTGACTTTGATTTGGATGAAGATAATTGTGGCACCCACTCACGATAATCCCTAGTTGAGACACCATTCAGTTAAATCTTAATTCAAACTCGTAAACAAGCAATAAGCCCATAATTTTATTTTTTTTTCAAAACTTAACTCATCAGAAGCAGCAACAATTTCAAACTTAATAACTCAACAAAAAATTAAATACACACCAAAATTCAACTTCTTAACATTTAATGAAACTTATACAGATCTCAAGTCGTCGTCATTAGCCCTAACATTTCACAATGTTTCTAAAACCAAATTCATCATTCAAGGGAATGCCATATACATATGTGAGCACCTATTCTATTACAAAAGGTGTTTCTTCATCCCCAAGCCTGAACTTCATATTCTTCACTTAAAACTTGTCTGAGAAAAATAAAGGAGAAACAGAGCATAAGTCCAAAGGACTTAGTAAAGGATAACTTTAACAATAACAATGGAGACCTGTCAATGAGGTGCATGTCAACATATCATAATTTAATCAATAAAACATGAGCGATCAAGATACAAGTACAAACAATTTTAGCAAACAGAAATCTCTCCTGCCTTATTGCTCCAAGAATAGGTTTTAGGCAATCAAGATACAAGTACGAACAAGCAAACCCAATAACATATGTATTCTAAAAATACCAAATGAGACATGCATATCAGATTCACCTTATTGCATTCAAACAAGTACATTACCAAAGCGTGATAGCTTGGTACATAGCTTGTGCCCATACAGACCGTATGGCGCACTGCGATGCCCAGGGGAAAATCCTTAGCACACTCGATAAATAGGGGAAAATCCCTGGTGTATTATTGACACCCATATGGGCTACATAGCTTGTCCCATATCCAAACATTTCACTTGTTTAGGCCATTGTCCAATCAATCTTCGAACAATTAACAAGCATAAGTAATAATTTGCACAGATGTCCAGGGGAAAATCCCTAGCACATCGGATATACTAGATAACCAAGTAAGCCAGTGAGGTAATAGATAACATGTATAGAAATGCTGATAAGGGAAAACAATAATGTTTAACAAGCATGATTAAGTCATTATGGCCAAATAACATGATACAAATGAGCAAGTATGCCAACAAGGCATTCGATGACGATACAAGATGAGAATAAGTGCAGAACAATAACAAATACTGATTGAGAACAAGTACAAGACAGATAACACTAGAAAGTTCTAAGCGCCAGAACGAACAAGAATGAACTCGTATCAAAGTGAAATCAAGAACTAACCCTCATAAGGATATACAAGTAAATTAACAGATCACAAACAAGTACACAATCATTACAAATTTCAATAAACACGAGCAGCTACAACTCAAGCACATTTAACCCTCACAGGAATTTTTCCACAAGAAATAATAGAAATATTTGAGGCTAAAGTGACAGACCCTTACCTCCATAATCTTAGATACAACAACTACAGTATGTAGCCTACTGGTCCATGAGACCCACTTCTTCGTCACCGAACTAGAAAAATATATTTATAATTAAAATTCACATTCAACCTTAGTTTTACTAATATACTATCAATAGTCCAAATCACTATTTAACCTATAGCATGATAGTTTTGGGGCTTAAAGGGTACTATCGGCCCAAAATGGCTGACAAAGTTGTTAGTGCCAAAATAATCTCAATTTTCATATCAAGTCTAATAACATAACATAGACTAGTTCCCAATTACATTTTTAACCTTACATCAGTATCCTATATCATAATAATTGGTCTAGGTATCTAATTACCCCGATTGTTTCCACTTAGGTCTCAATTTCTAAATTTAGGATTTTCTTACTCAAATAACTCACTAAATCCCCAGTTATCATAATTTGATATAAATTCGGGTCCAAGAATCCAACATCATCCATGCATGTAACAATCTTGCTACTAGATACAATTTAGAATCATTATTTAAAGGTACAAGAGTTATAATTGGGTGAAAATATACAAAAATTCTAAACGCAATACCGATTTTTATCCCAAAACACCCAATCGAGACCCCAAAACCACAAGCCGAACGTACCATCGCGATGAGAAGAAGATTTTGCCCTAAAATTACCGTTGCTGGAAAGTGCTAAAACCACCATCGTTCATTGCGTCTCGTGTTCCTAAGTCCAATGCTCCTATTAGTCTAGAGTTTTGCTGCCAAAATGGTCCTCAACCCCGGCCTGAAGCTTCAACACCACCCTTTCGCTGCTGCATCTATAACTCCATTTTTCATTGCTGCCGCCATGTTATACCTCCATGCAAGACCACCAACGTAATGCCCAAGCCAAGCTCTTCTGGGAACATTGCCCAAAACACCCCTCCAATGCTGCCTCACCGTTGATCACCACTTTTCCTCTACAGCCAAGTTTTTTGGTTTCCAAACTATGGTAGCTCGCTAGTGTTGGGTGTGTGTATGTAGTGATAATGGGGTGCTAGTGTGAGGAGAAGTGGTTGAGATAGCCATCAGGGAATGGTTGCTAGTGAGAGAGAGAGAGAGGAAAAGGTGACATGGTTAAGAAGAAGAAAGAATAAGGAAAAATGAAAATTTGACGTATATATGTAACCCATGTTTGCAAAATTATAATTTAGCCCTCAATGAAATCTAATCAATTCATCAATTGAGTCCTTTTAATATTCAAAAATAGTGCTTTGACCCAGTTGACCAATAATCTTCCATGCAAACCCCAAAATTTCCAAGTCTAGTTCAATTGGGTTCTATTTATTAACGAATTGACCCCCACAACTTTTAGATACAATTTAATTAGGTTTTTCTAAAATTATGATTTGACTCCAAAACTATTTCATATAAATAATTTATCAAACTCATGAAAATAAAATTAATGGTAAATAAATTCTCACCAACCATAGGAATTCTAGGGGGTTTACAATAATGTGAGTCAAATTGGATATTGATGTTGCTTTGAGTTGGAGGGTCAAGTACTCCGGTTGATTTGAGTGATTTTGGACTTGAGATCTGCAACCATGAACACACGTCAACTAGCCGAGAGGCCCCCAGCTAAGGCACTCCGATGCTCAAGTTAGTTCCGATAGAGCAGAATATAGAGAGAGTATACAGTGAATAGTG
>JACGDI010005219.1:2005377-2018956 GCA_014898725.1 Jacaranda copaia | reverse complement strand
CGGGGTTAATTAGGTGGGATTTTAATTTTAGGGAGGCAAGGGATTAACAGAAAATTGACACTTAAGTGTTTTTATAAGAAAACTATTTAATATATTTAATATGTATTTATTATATGAAATGAATGAGGTAAAACACTCGTTTAATTAAATAGAGTATGTTTGGAGGGGTGTTTGATTTTCCAAAGGTTTGTGTTAGAAAGGTAGGATTCCACAAGTCATGAATCAAAGAAGGTGGTGAAAAAAATAAAAAAATATTTTTATGTTACACTTTTTTTTTATCAACTTGTTTTTACGTTACATTAAATAACACATATATGATGCTGCAATATATTTATGTCAGGTGTGATATATAGTATATTTACTAAATATAGATATTATTGTGTATATAATGTATAACATATATAATATGTTATATAAATATATGCATATATATTATGTAGAAGTTATTTGCATTATATTTATAACGACACATATATATTTATACAGAGCTATTAATTTGTATTCGTAAAAATATAATACATGTATGAAATAAATATTAATAAACAATATTATAATTTGCGAGAAATCGACTTGATTACGGTATCTCGTCTCAATCGCTGTCACCAAAATCGCTCTCACCGGTACAATAGGTTTTAGAATTCAGCCTTTAACTGAAACTGTTATATTGTGCAATATAATGATAAATTAAGTTAAGATTGTATTACTACTTTGCATTATTTAAGTGACCAATTAAATCACAACAAAAGGTCAGCTTCGCTAAAGTACACTAATTGCATAGATTTTGGTGTTCCAGTGAGGCATTCTCTGTTTTTATTGTTTCATGAAATTCGAACTTCACAAGCCTCCCACTAAGTAACTGTGCACCGCAATCGTCAATTGGTTGAGCCATTTTCATTGTTTTATAGATTTTTTCTCTATAGTTCGAACAAACAATATCTCTATATGAATAGATATTCAGCAATTATCACATTGCAATACTGTTAATATGCACATTAATTGATTGAGCCATTTTCATTATTTTATGAATTTTTTTTCTCTATATATAGTTTGGACAAATAATATCTCTATGTGAATAGATATTCAGCATTTACTACATTAATCTAATACTATTAATAATATACATATTAATTGATTGAGCCAATTTCATTATTTTATAGATTTTTTCTCTATAGTTTGAACAAATAATATTTTTAAATGAATAGATATTCAGCATTTATCACATTGTAATACTATTAATATACATATTATTATATGTTCAATAAGTAAGTATACGTATTATAGTTTATGTATTGATACTAATTAGTATTTAGGAAATATATAGAGACATCTATAATTAATCTTGAACATACAAATATTAATACAATAATAAATATATTATACTTGAATATACATGTCACATACTTAATACTAAAGATATTGCATTATATATAACTATAACATATATTATATCTGGAAACATGAATTCAATACAAATTTCGATATAAATAATATACAAATGTGCACTTTCAATAATATTCAATTATTAAAATTTCATGAAGTTTGTGAAACGCAAATCATCCGCAAATATTGTCATAAACTTTGTTGTACATAAGCAAATATTTCGGTAACGACATAATTTCTCGATGATCGAAATTTTTTTTATTTTTAAATTGTTAGTTTTTTAAAATAGCATGTTGAGTAATTCAATCTTCCTTATCAAATAACTATTTGGACCGTCTTGTTTTTATAATTTTTTTTCACTTTTTTTAAGTGTTAAGCAAAAATTGCAAGATTTTTAGGAAATGCTGAACGAATTTAATGTAATTTAACCTCTATTTTTGTTCGGTAAAGGTGTTGCATGCACAAATGTTACGACGAGTTCTCTTTGGACAATTAAAGGATTTATTTTTCGCAAATAGATGCGCCTTTTTCTTCCATTAGTCATTAGATATTTAAGAAGGTTAGATTTAATATATATATATATATATATATAGTGCCTCTTGAATTCGTGTTAAAAAAATAGGTAATGTATTAAAGAAAATGTAGAACTTTGTCCCACAGAGAAAAAAAAATTAAAAATTTTACCTTTTCTATAGGCTTATATAAAAATATTCATATGGAAAATGGAGGGGAATATGTGAAGACTGAATATTCATTGTTATTTTATTTTGGTAAACTCTTTAAAATTTCATTTTTGTAATGTTCGATAATTTTATTATATATAGTGAGTGGATCGTTTTAATAAATTCATTAACAAATTATGTAAGGGTAGAACAAAAAATTAACTTAAAAATAATATCATCATACCTCAAAATTATTATAATTAACTTGTTGTTTTGGTCAAAGATACTCCATCAACTCAACCAACACAAGCAACTTCGACAATTATTAGGATTTTGACTTATATTATTAAAAATATCTAATGACAATATAAAAGAAATGGCAAAACTTCGTAACTCATCAACCTATTGATGTAATAACATTCAAGTTTAGAATCCACCTTAGGTCTTGGGATCCAAAGTTATTCTATTGCATCCATATCTGTTCAAATTTCACTAATTATTGCGCATGTGATCTAAATAAATAATTCAAAGCATCCAAAATTTTAATTTTGATATTGTTTCATTAATTACTTTCATTTTTCCTTTTTTGCTAAGATGGCATCAGACAGACATCATTTAATCGAAGCTTTCAATTCTATTATTTGAAATAATTCAACCTAACCAAAAACGCACAAAAAAAAAAGAAAAAAGAAAAAAAAATAATAATAATAATACTTTAAAAAAGTAAAAGAAAAAAACCCACACCCACCAACAACAAGAAGGAGGAGGAAGTGGAAGTCATTCACCAACCAATCAAACATAGTCATTGCCATTCAAATATTGAAACATCATGCAAACATTGGAAAAAAGATACTACAGGAAAAAGTATCCCACTAAAAAAAATATAATAATAGTGACAAAGTAAAAGTGATCATTAACAATATGTATTGTGTAATAATAATTTTTATTTTATCATTAATATTTAATTTTTAAATGATAAAAAAATTTATCTTATCGTAACATGACTTAATAGTGACAAAAATTAATATTTTCAGTTGTCACCATTAATAATTAGTGACATTCCTATAATGACAATAAATATTATTATTATAATTTGTGATAAGATTTTCATTATCACAATATGTGTGTCACTAATTATCTATGATGATAAATTTAACATTATTCTTGCCACTATTTAGTTTGTATAAATTATTAAAATAACAAAATTAAATTTTTTGTTATTTAATATACATAATTAGTGACAATTTTTACATTATTTTTTACTACTTTTTCACCAATTTATTTTTTTTCTTGCAGTGTTGATGTTAAGCGATGTGATAAGGATTGCTTGCTAGAAACAAAGCAACTCAAATGATAATAATAGAAACATGCACACTGTTATTCAATGCACTTAGTCATTGCAACGCTTACAAATGTACAATGCAAAAATCTATTTAGTTGTTTTAAAAAATAGACTAAATTTAAAATTTATTTGGTTTCATTTTAAAATGTTTATAGAAAATGTGTTGGTAGTGATTAGATTGAAAAGCGGGTTAAGATGAAGTTATACACGTTTAATTTTATTTTGGTAAAAAAATATTTTAGTGTAGATTATATTTTTTATAATTTATTTGATTAATGTTGTCATGTCAAATTCGTATATTATTTTATATATGTTATTTTTATAGGTGTGCATACAATAATTGAAAAATGTATATAATTTTAATTGATGTAATACAATTTTGAAATGATTAAATTTGTTAACAATATATTAAAAGAAAAAATTAAATTTTGAATAAATTACTTAATTTGCTTCTGAAAGAATAAAAGTACGTATTGATTGAAAATTAATGAAATTAAACATGACCTAAATTAATGAAACCTAGAATATTCTAGAATATTTTAGGATCTAGCATCACGATGCAGACCTTTTCTTTTTTCCTTTTGTTCCTTTTAGTAATTAAGTAATTATAAAGTGTTGGACGATAATGAAAAGCGCATGATTATTAATACTTTTAAATGAAAAATGGGGAGCAAGTTGATTACTCAAAGTGGAGTTCATATGTGGATTTTAAAGCTCATCTTTTTCTTAACTAATTGGGTATATTCTAGATAAGATATATTTCATTAATACTTTTGTAAAGAAAAAATTTCCAAAAAGTAAGTTAACCATCACAAAACATATATTGCGTTAACTAATTGCGATTTTTCAATAAGACAAATGCTTTGCTTCACACATAAGTATATATAAATTAACAGGCAGTACAACTCTGTATTAATTCATATTTTATTTTGCATTATAAATAAACATTAAATACTTTTATGAAAATATATTTAATTGTAAATTAAAGTATTTATATTTATCATATATTTATTTTATAAAATAAAACATAGAATATAATATTGAAATATATATAAGATTCAAAATGATTAATTGACGTTAAAATGCAACACGTTATATATGCATTAATATGAAATTCATGCGAGACCCTCTCTTTTAAAATATCAATATTTGTGCTAACAACTTACGATCTTAGTAGAACCAAACTTGTTTTCAAAATCTAGGTTATTTTAAATTGAGAATTAAAAAAACATAGAATTAATAAATAAAAATTAACTTTAACTGAAGAAGATTGTACTCAAATGGCTTACGATACGAAGAATAAAATTTAAAAGACTAACAGTTTAAGTAGTTAAATTGAATCAAAAATTAGTCTACGCCTACAAATAAAAACAGTGCAACTCTTATCCAAATCCTTCCTCATCCATTGTCTTAATGTATATCGAATTATAGATATTAACTTGCCAGGCAGTTTGTAACACATAAGATCCATCACGTGGATCAAATTAATTAATATTCCAAGTCATTTTTTTCCCCTCCTCCTTAAAAACTGTAGAAAATATAAAGTATGTTTAGATATATTAAATACAAAACACCTCAGCATATCATGCATGTAAAACGGGTTCAAGTTAAATCAAAGTGGTCCATCAGTGCAGGTGGAAAAAAGAAACTTGAAAAGACAATCCATGGGGAGAAATTACGTGAAAAAGAAAACAGATGAGATCACGGGAATTAAAATAACGGTAGCGTGTTGATGATGGGTGAATCGAATATTGATCATCACAAAGATACAGAGATGGGAGGGAATTAAGGACCAAAAAAAATAAAAAATAAAAAATAAAAAGAGAATTTGTAGTGCCCGGACTCAGAGACAGGGATCAACTCATCAACACGACGTTCCACTAAGGAGGAAAAAACAAAAAGGGTTTCTGCTGTGCTGTGCAACAGACAGGGGATGGACGATGGAGGAATTGTAGAAGCATGGAGATTATTGAGGTGGGCTTCCATTTTTTTAATTATTACTTTATTTATTGCTTTAGCTTTATCGATAATGGAACTTCTTTTCTTCAACATTAATCGACATCAGATTGAATCAATCTGGAGCTCCACTAGTGTTATATTTAATTATAATTCGGAAATTAATTAGTTTATAATGTTTGTTTGAATAATCTTAATTATATATGTGAGTGGTTGAATGGACTAAAATTGTCATCAGATATATACATATATATTTATATGAAAATATCAATTTTCTCAGGTATTGTTTCATGTGCGTGTGTGCGTACGAACTATAAATGACTGGCTGGAATTTTAATGAATTAAACATCATAATTATAACTTATAATTAGTTATTTTAAAATTCTTGATTCCCTAAATGAGGTATAATTTTATATCATAAATATATACATAGACGGTTAATTGAAGATGTTATTATAGAATAGAAAATTCTCTCTCTCTCACTATATATATATATATAATTATATATGTAATTGAATAATTTAAAATTTTGATGGCAAAATGAGCAAGTGGGCGGCGTAAATGATGAAAGTTAATCTGATGCTGGGTTGACATCCCATTGGGATGCCCCCTGACAACACACTTAATATGGCATCCCAGTGGGTTAATTTGATATTGGGGTGGCGTCCTAGTGGGAATGGGACTGTAACCTCGTATAGTCATAATTACCACATCACAATCACTCTGCAAAAATTGGCATTATTTCTGCCGCAGATCCCATCATCGCTCCAAGTCGTATCTCAAATTAAGGCTAGCCATTTACGTGGCCCCCTCGATTCTCTTCATGCAAAATTATATATTTATAATATATTAAGGCTTGGTTTAGGTTTTTAAGGTCTTGCTCTTTTTGTAATATTTAATATTGAGTTGTCGTTGCAGCCTTGGAACGTGTAAACAACCGAACTTTAATGATTGTCTACTAACTTTAATGCTTAATTTCTATACATCCCGTTGTTATTAAAAATAAATATCATCTTATCATATTGTTTATTGTTGTAATTCAATCGCATTAAATAAAAAAAATGAGATATAATAATAAAATAATTCAACAAAGAACAACACGATTTAACGTGATTTGATGATGTGCCTAATTCACTCAATAAAAAAAAAATTATTGATCTTAAATCAAGATAACAAGTATAATATTCATATCCCACAATCTCACATGAATATCAAATACCCTCGTTCTAAACTTCATTTCAAGAAATTATCTTAAAAGTATTTAAAATCTCTCATGTATTGTTGTTATTTGTCCCGAAAGAAAACTGATTAAATACTTGTGAAGTAGACTTCAAGCTGAATTGGAATTGCGCCGCGCAGTAGGGCCCACATAACTTGCGCCCTGGCTCGCCTAAGTTGTTGCCTTGGCCAAGAAATGCATCAGGGAGTGCACAACTTGCACCAAGGCACGGGATTCCAGTAAATTGCACGCCTGGATGCATTAGATGCTTTTGCTGCTTTGTTTCCATCGTGCCACACGCTCGCGTGCGGTTCTAGTGGCCTGTGCACTCGGACGTGCACATCATTGTGCCCGAGCGCGCATCACCCTTGTTGTTGCTTGTTTTCGCTTGGCTCCAGTAGTGCCCATGCTCGAGCGTGCATCACTAGTGCTCCTTGTCCATTTTCTCCCGTTTGACTCTGTTTTTCCCCATTTTTTCCAGTTCTTGTCAATTTAATCCAAAATTTCAAGGCAAAATCAATATTTATTATAAACAACAATGCACTATACAAGTTTGGACTTTCCTCCAACAGTCCAATTTTGGTGGTAATTTATACTCACATATTATATGTAAGTATGACATTCTTACATATTAAAAAGAACAATAACGGAAAAATTATAATTTTAATCATCAAACATAACCAATTATTCAATTTTAGTCCCTAAATAATCTTGAGTTACACTTTTATGCTCAAATTGACAATTTTTTAACAATTTTCGTCCTTACTGTTACTTCAGGATCAAAACTAACGAAAATTGGTCATGTGCACACCACATGACTGGGAAAATTATAATTTTGGTCCTTGAACATAGTTACTTATTCACTTTTCATCCATAAATAATTTCGAATTACATTTTTTGTCCTCAAACTGCCATTTTTTTTAACCAATTCCATCCTTGCCATTACTTGTGTTATTAAAACTGACAAAAAGTGGTCATGTGACACGCGCATGACCACTCTTATAGGGAAAACAATAGATTTCTTAGAGTTCTTTCAACTTCACTTATTTACATATTTACCATCTTTCGATACCTTGTTATAACATGCCAACATCTGTTTGGAAATTGGAAAACTTGAAATATCGAGACTGACACTACAAAAAAAATTGCATTTAGTGGCATTAGAAAATGTAATTTAAATAGTGTTATAGTGGCAATTTTATATTTAATTATTTTTTTGAAAAATATCACTTGTAGTGGTGTAGCTAAAGGTGTAAATGTCATTAATTTACCTCTATTGTGACATTAATAAAATGCAAGAAAAAATATGTTAGATGACACATTAAAATGTCACAACAAATGCATTACATAATATGCCAAAGTGCCATTAAGGAAAATTTTAAATGTCATGCCAATATGCCACTAAAAATGTGTGCAATAACATATTAAAACGTCACTAAAATTCCTTTAAATGACAAAATAATATGCCACAAAAAGTATAATAAATGACATGTTAAAATATCAAAAAAATAATTTTAAATGACATGCTAACGTGCTATAAAAAATGCATATGGTGATGTTAAAATGCCACAAAAAATTCCTTTAGATGACATAATTACATGTCGTAAAAATTAATTAAATAATATGCTAAATTAAATGGCAAAAGTGATTCTTTTGAATGATACCTTAATCTACTAGCAACATACTCCAATTGCTCTGTATAAGACTCAAACTTGCGATATTTTACTTGAAAAGATATGAGTTTGTCATCAAGTTACACCCAAATGTTCATTATAAATATTCACAAATATTATTATATTCTCGTACTTTAAAAGCATAGTTTCTCAATTATTTAAATATATGCCCGAAATTGTTATATTAAATAATACATTTGAAAAAGTTTAAGACATTAAATTTAGAGATAGAAAATATTTTAAAAAATAATCTATAGGTGAGAAGAAAAAATGGGCAAAAACTTATATTTTTTATACTTCTTGAAAAATATGATTAATTTAGTCGAAACATTAAAATTATATTTAAGTAGTTAATTTAATCAATGCATTATGATAAGATTTAATATTCTATATTTTACAATTATTAATAACTATATATACTTTATCTATTTTTGTGTGATATTTATTTCATGTTACACCATAACTAAATTATGAGTTATATTGTTTTCTTTTTTTTTTAGAAAAAAGGTAGTATTGCTAGTTAAATGCTTTTAACATATAGTTGTGTCAGTAATTTCAGTAAAACTACATTTTTATAATATTTATTAATCAATTACTACTAAGTAACACTATATTATAAAACGGCATTAAATTAGTGCTATTAAATAATTATGGTACTTTTTATCAATGACACCATAAATAAATATCAATAGCATTTTAAAAAAAAAAACAATTAGTGGCACTATTTAAATGCTTTGCAAATATATTTATGTTGACATTTCTAATCAAATGCCACTATTTTTTTGTTACTTATTACTCAAATGCCACTCTATATTGTATTACAATGACATTTTTCAACAATTGTCACTATATTACTCTTATATGTCATTACAATATCAAATGTCACTAAGTTAGTACCACTAAATATTTAGTGACATTTTTTTTAGGTACCACCATAAATAAATATGAGTGACGTGTTTTTAAGAAAAATTAATGACACCAGCTAGATGCCTTCAAATTATATTTTTGTTGGTATTTTTATTAATTGCTGTTGTTTTATATGTCATTTAATAATCAAATGTCACTAAATATTTTATTTTAGTGGCATTTTTTTATAACTATCACTATTTTATTTTTACGTGTCATACACTATAAATGCCACTAGTTTATTGCCACTAAATACTTTGTGACATTTTTCTTCAAACAACACTACAACTACATATTAATGGTATTTTTCTAAAAAAAAAAATTACTGGCACTAGCTAAATGCCTTTAAAATAAATTTATCTTGGTATTTTTAATCAAATGTCACTATTTTGTTTGCCATTTAATAATCAAATGCCATCAAATATTAAACTATAGTGGTATTTTTGATAACTATCATCATAATACCTTTTCATGTCATTATATTACAAATGTCACCATATTAGTGCCACTAAATGTGAATTTTCTTGTAGTGTGACTATTAAGTTATTGTAGAAAAAGATTAATTCAAGGATAATATAGAAAGACAATGATAGAGAGAAGGCTATGAGCTGATAATGAGCTTAAAAACAACTTTTGCAAATGGGTATATACATGATTTTTACTCAAGCAGACAATAAAGATGGATAAGAGAGAGAGATTGTATGTTGAAGACTTATCTCTCTGGTAGAAATGGAGGATCAAATATCAAAATTCCAAGCTTGGGAAGAAATTGAGGGTCAATTTTGTTTGAAATTGGGAAATAAATGAAGTTATCCACTGGTCTAAAGTTTTTTTCATGCAACAGTGATCATGTCCATGTCACATGACCACTTTCTGTTAGCTTTATCGGCACAAGTAATGGTAGGAATAGAATTCGTTAAAAAAAATGACAGTTTGAGGACCAAAAATGTAACTCAAAATTATTTAAGAACAAAAAATGAATAAGTAACTATATTCAATGACCAAAATTATAATACATATGTACAATAAGTAACTATGTTCAATGATTCCGTTAGTTTTGACGCCTGAAGTAACGGCAATGATGAAAATTATTTAAAAATTATCAATTTGAGGACAAAAGTGTAGTTTGAGATTTTTTATGAACTAAAAGCGAATAAGTAATTATGTTTAAGAACCAAAATTATAATTTTTCCCAACAATAATGTAGTAATAATACATATATATATAATTTGTGCTTTTCAATATATACTAATTTTATTTTTTTGTCTGAATCTATTATGTAGCAGGATGATGTTCCTACATATTTATCTAATATAATTAATTTTGGTTTGCAATGAATTTTTTTTAAAATGTTAAAAAGAAAAGGAAAAAAAAACCTCTCAAAAAGAATACGGAGATTGTGGGGAGAGATGGAGCATGCTCTCATTTATCTCTTTTTCTTGGTCATCCTTCCTTTGAATTTGGAGCTCGGGTGTTTGGTTAGGTTTTGGATTCTTATATTTTATTACTAGCATATGCTCGATGTAATGCATTAAAAATAATTTTAATATTAAAATACTTTATTTTATTATTTATTTTATTTCATGTGATTAAAAATGAATCATAACTATTTTTAATATTTAAGGAAACAAAATTTATTACTGATTAAATAAAATAATGTGAATATTTTAATTTAAAGATATCATATTTGAAGATAATTATACTTAAATAAATTGTGGAATATGGAGAATTGCTAACTTTAAGTTTATATAAATTATACAAAAAGTTCTAAAATGATAAAATTTAAAGAAATAAATTAAAGAATTAATACAATAACCATAGAGTAGAGTGTTTAACTAAATACATTTTTTATATTAGATAAATATTTATACATACATATTTTGATATTATAAGTAAGCAAAATAATTTTTTTAAAATATAAAGTTTTTTTTTATACCATTTCTTAATAATGTGGAAGTTACAATTACAGTTTTTATCACACTTGAGATTTTTAAATGTTAAGTACTTTTTGTTATAGAAAATTTGTAACTTCTTTGTAATTTACATTAGGCTATTATTTGAAAACTAATCCAATAGGGATCTTGCAACATGCAATTTTTTAAATTAAAATATCTCTCAATATTCTATATAACTCTGATATGTAAAATTTATTTATATATGTAGTTATTTTATTATTTTTTTAAATTACTAAATAACATATATTATGTACATGAATATAATAATAAGTAAATTTTTAATATTCAATTTAAAATAAAATATCACGTTCTCATATATAGGTTTCTTTTATAAGTATACATAAATATACAAATAATTAAATGGATGCTTACTTTCAGTCAAACGTTTTTGATTTGACATCGTTTGTCCGTGTAAAAATATTTTTTTATGAATTATTATAAGAAAAAATATTAAATATCATGATAATTATAAAATTAGTTAACTAAATATATTCAAAATATAAAATTGATATTATTGTTTATTTAAGTTGTCATTTATCTAATATTTGAAAATTTTTAACTATGTCAACTATATATATGTCCCATATAAAATAACTTATTTCAAATAATTAAAAATGAGTTCTCTATTATTATATCGCAAAAAAGCTAAATTAATCTAAGTTAATAATATAAAAATAAAGTTTAGAGTTTATAATTATTGTAGGAAGTAATTTTTTATATTTGAAATATTCTTCAAATTGAATTATTTGTTATATACTATAGATATAGTTTTATCTAAAAATAGTTTATATATTTAAAAATATGATTATAAAAATAATTAAATTTTAAAAATTTGATACATTAAGATCTTACATATAAGTTAATTTATAATATTCCTTTATCAAACTTCTAGCTCTTTAATAAAGATTATGAAATGTTATCAAATATATTTTGAATTTCATATGAAAGAAAATTAGAGTAAGATACAGTCATATTAGTTAGAGATAATAATCAACAACTAATGAAAATTTTTTAATTGAATTAAAACACTCAAAATTTTAAGAATTTGACATTTGGCCAAAATTGTACAATTGGATAAGTACAAAACTATACTATATATAATAGTATAGATATATTTCACTTCATGAATAGATTTCAAATGATCAAATATGGAACTAAAATTTTTATTAAAAAAAATTTATTATATTTTATATTTTTTTGTAATATTGGTTAAAAAATAAAAGTTTATTTGGAACTAGCCAAGGCTATCTCAATAAAATTGGAGGTCTAAGACAAAACATAAAAATGAGACTTTTTTAAGATATAACGAAAAATTAATTTTCTAATACACATATCTTTGTAATAATTATTTCATATTTTATAGGAGAAAAAAAATTTCTCGTATATATAAAATATTATTATCTAAATTTTATTCTCTAACTTTTTTTAGATGAAAACTTATTAATTATATTTTTATTATTAATTTCATCTAATGTTCTTTTTTAATTGATCAACATAGTTAGTCCATTTTATCTTTTTCTTGAGAGGTTGACACATTTCATTAATTATAATTTTGAAAAACTTATTTTGAAAAATAAATAAATAAATTTAAGAAATAAAATCTTGATTTACAATAAATGCGAATTAACACTAATATTACTTAGTGATTAGTATTGAAAAAGAATGAATGAGGTAGGGTTTTGATAAGTAAAAGAATAAGAATTAAAAGGATAGTGGAGATTTAGGAGAATGAGAAGTGAAAAAATTTATATTTATATTTTTAATTAATTATTTATTATAAATTTAACTAATTAGGTTAGACCTAAATTGTTTGAAAAAGAAACCATACGTATGAGGCTTCTAAACTAAAGACTTAATTATTTTTAGGACTATAATATTAAAAGAGAAAAAAATAGGCCTTATATTTTTATTTTTGAGGCCTAAAATATAAAAGAAAATACATATAGGAAGTCTCCAAATTTTGAAAGCCTTAAGCGATCCTCTTTGTTGGCTAAAGGTAGAACTACCCCTGGAATTAGCTAGCTAGTGATTTCCACACATTTTGTGTTTGAGCTAAAATTTTTATGGTATAAAATAAATAAAAATTTTATTTATTTCAATATATAATACTATAATTTCAATTATTTCAATGTGTTTATTTGGATTTTTAAATAAGTAAAAAAAATATTACACTTAAGTGGTTGCAGTTGGACTATAAAATGGCAATGTATAATAGGTTGTAACTATACATTATAAGTTAGTTATGAGAGATTTAAAAGATAATTACAATAATGAAAATATTTTAGATAGATTACTAGAAAACATGTGTCTGATATTTTTTTAAAAAGTGTGAACTGAGGAGCTCAACTAATTTAAGTAGAATAATGTACTATTAAATCATATATAATGCTGTCGCTATTCTATTTTATGATGTTATTATATTTTTATTTATTAGTTTATGTTTGATTTGAATATATATAGATATATTTAAATGAATTGTATATAAA
>JACGDI010005219.1:1968334-1996421 GCA_014898725.1 Jacaranda copaia | reverse complement strand
ATAAAAAAAAAAAAAGGCCTTTTTGATCTTTGTAATTTTAATCACACCAAATCAAGCATTCCCCACTTTGATCCATTTTCAAAAGCGACAATAAATAATGTTGGGCCTAGAATTTATTAAGGGTTTTTTTCAATTGAAACAAACATTAAAAGAGATTTGATTAGATATGTATCACACCTAATCAAGCCAAGCAAACAAGGCCTAAATGAAAAAATATTTAATTCCTCTACAACCAAGAAGTTTGATATATTTATACAAAATCCCACAAAATGTGAAATATCATATTGACCATTGCTAAAATAATTCAAAAGATTACAATAAAGAATTAAAAATAAATGTCACAAACCCTCTATAAAAAATATACTTAAATATTATGCATTGATATGTAAATGTATATACATAAAATAAATATTAGATAAATATATGTAAATACATATAAACATACCACCCCCATCTCCCACCCCCCACAACCCTATAGGGCCTTGGCCACCTAGCCATAGCCATTTGCTCACCACAGCTAACAACTGGATGAGCTGCGGCCAAATCTGGCCAAGCCATGCCGATCGTTGGCTGCAGCCATCAATCCGGTTAGTGCCAAACCAAGCTTGGCCATGATTAGTGTTGGCCACAACCAATGGCCAAGCCGTAGGTGGCTAGTGGACTAGTTGGGCAAAAGGGTAGGTAGGTGTGGAGTGGGGCATAGGGAGAGAAGAAAAAAATATGTAAAATTTTAACTTATTTACTTTTTATTAATTAATAATTTTGATTAAATTAGTTTAAATTAATTTTTATTTATTTTATTTATTTAAAATTATTGAATTATTTGATCAAAATGACTAAAATTATATTTTAGTTAATGATGAGGGTGCAAAATGTTTTAGGTAAATTGGGCTAATGTCCAATTTGCTCGGCCAAGTGTGAGGTCGATAGAGATATTTGTTGAGATAATCGTTCAAGTCTTACAACTAATAGCACACGTCAAGCTAGCCAAGGTGGCCTCAATCAAGGCACTCCAATGCTCTATTCAGTATATAGCTAACTAGAAGATAGTGCAATAGAGTGAGAGCTTTGAGTGATAATGAGCATACCTTACTGAATGATGGCAATTGGATATTTATAGTCTTCTAGTGAGGTTGATATGTCAATGATGCCCTTGTTATACAGAAAGGGCCTTTGTCCTTACTTCGGGGCCTTTAAGTCTTCTCCCTCTTGTGTACTATTCCAGGTAGTACTATCTCTAGCTTCTAAGGACAATGTGGTACACAAGAGGCATGCACTACCCTAGCTCGATAGAAAATACGGTACTGGTGGTGACACGGATCATTAATGCAGAGGTATACTGCTTGTCAAAGCATTCAATGTAGTAAAGAGGTAGTGTGTATATCTAACCTCCCGAATCAAGGTAAAAATTCACCAGTGCGTCACTTGAGCAAATTCTAGTTGATATGGCAGCAATTTATTAGATTCAAGCATCTTCTATACTGGACACCAAATAAGTATCCTCGATTCGGTCGACCATGACTTGATCGACTGGGTGAGATGTTGATGTTCACGCCGAACAAAAAGACTTGGTAGGGTTAAGTTTGGTCAATAGTATGGTTGATTGCCAATGGACTAGGCCTGATAATTAATTGGGTTGTACAACATCATATCTTTAGACTGATCGAGTGCTATTGGGTTGGGCCTCTTGGGCTATCCCATATCATAAGTTCCCCTCCTCCTATGCTCTTGAGTTCTGATCAAGGTTATCAATGAGAAATGATGGGAAGTAGTTGATCTACAGAAGCTAAATACGCTCAACGAGAGGTTAAAAATACTGGTAACTTTTTTATTTCAAAAGTCAACTAGTGTTTTAGTACATTTAATGTGGCTATTACATTAGGCACGAAGCATCAAGCTACATAATAATTGTAGTTGTTTGGGTTACCATGCATTGGGGTCTATAAATAGGCATGGTGAAAACCTTTATTTTTATTTTTACAGCATTCCATGAGGTCGAATCATGAGCTTTTAATCTATTGTACTGCTCATCGAGCTTTATTTTAATCCTACTAACTATGTAAGTCCTCTATATTCGATCTCAAACTATTTCATTTATTTTTATGTCAATCGTATCATATTTCATATATCCAATAATGTTGAGGGTATTTAGTGGGGACATCAGCCAAGAGGATGGTCATGAGGCTACTCGATCGAATGTGGGTTCGACCAAGGTTGGTGGTGACTTAACTAGTGAGTTTAGTAGCTCTTCTAGTGATAACTCAACCTTTTCTAGCAATTTGAGTGAAACTTAAGGTAACCTAGAGGGTAGTGCGAGGTCAAGCCGTGCTCTAGTATCTCATGATCGATTGTTTACTCTTGATCACTACAGCGAGATTATTTCTAAAGTTATTCCTAGCAACCTCGTGCTACTTAGGCAGCTATACCGTACTCCCCTTTAGTACAAACTGATCATCCCTAGTCCTTCTAATAGGATACGTCGACCACCCATTGGTTGTATAACATGTTTGAGAAAGCGCTGAAGTGTGGGCTTAGATTCCCCCTTACATGCCCATAATCAACCTATTGATGTGTCTTCAAGTTTGCATTACTCAAATATTACCCAACTGCTTTTCAACTATATATGGTTTTGTCGTCCTGGTGTATATACACAACTAGCGTCCCACAATTGCCAATGTTTTGAACCTTTTCCACCTCCCTATGTCTTGAAAGTCAAGCAGCACTGACAAATCTATCTTCTATTATCTTACTGTCTACCCATATAAAAAAATTTTAGTTACTTCCTCAACGTCTCATGGCCAAGATTGGAAAAAATGGTATTTTTATGTTCAAGTGCCTAAGAGTCGATTTTAACATTCCTAGAGAGTAGTAGAAAAGGCATGTTGAGATGTTAGGCAACAAGACCCCAACTTGGCCCAATATCTTCATTTGGATTTAGCTTAATTTAGGCAGATGGAGGCCTCAAGGTATGTTGAGGAAAGAAACTTGGTGCTAGCAAGCTTATCGCCTACTCAGCTAGATTTGCCTACAGATGCTCAACTAGGTAAATGCCTTAAATTATCTTCTCGCAGTTGGTTGCCCAACTTTTTGGTCAATACTAATGTATCTTTTTCTTATTTTTCTCCAGATCAAGAAGAAATAATGAACCAAACTCGACAACAAGCAATGGCATAAGTGCAAAAGGCGTAGGAGCATCGCCAGGGATCCACTAGATAAGAGGTTACTTCCCAAGCTACTCCACCTCCGCAAGCAGCATTACTTGCTCCTACTACTCAACTGTTCTAACCCGACCCTATTGGGACCAGCAGCTCATCAACTCAACAAAAGAGGCTGACAGTCGAATAGCTCAAACCCATTTAAAAAAGAACTGTCGCTGATAAGAAGAAGAGGAAAGCCAGGGCATTAAGTTAATCAACTAGTTTTGATCTCTTCAAGCATCGTCCTGACAATACGTTGTTCCCATCGATGAACCTGTCTTTGCCTCGATTTGAAACCCAAATGGCAATCCATAACTCTTGGTCTATGATATCCATAGGGTCAATCGGATTAGCACCCTGAAAATGATAATAGCCAAGCTTTTTATGTCTGACCAGATGAAGATGATGGAGATGTCCTGGTGGGGGCGCAGAAAGCCTTAGTGTACCATTCTAACATGGTAAGTTTCTAGTCAAGTTTTATTCACTCTTCCAAAATTCATTGCTCACTTCTATTTTTGCGTTATATATGTTCTAAGGTTGCTTCTGCAATAAGTCAACTAGCTAGGCTATCACTTTTATAGCAAGGCTGAGTTGGCCCCAAATGATAGAAAGGGGCTCCAAAAGAAACAAGATAAGACTGAGATAGTAAAGACTCAACTCAACTCAACACAGTCAAGGATCGAGCAGCTGACCAAGCAGCTTGAGGACAAGAATGTATAGCTCAAGCTGCTGATGAAGGCCAGATTAGATGCGCACACCTATTATGACTCTGGTTGATCAGTTTGTTCATCGATATAAGCTTGAAGCCATAACTTGCTATTGAAATTGATTGACATGTTTATTAATTTAAAGCTAGAAACTTTAGTTTACAGTTTGAAACTGATGTGTGGTTAACTATGAGGTCAACTTTAAACGATCAAGTTGTTTATTAGTTTGGGGCTAAAAGCCTTAGTTTGCAGTTTAAAACTGATATGTGGTCGACTATAAGGTCGACATTAATTGATCAAGTCATTTATCAATTTAGAGCTAGATGCCTTATTTTACTAATGTGAGTAGGTAGCTGCAAAAATATAGGTAGTTTTATTGATCTAAAATGATACTTTAGTACAATTGAGTAGAGACCTTAGTCTCTTTACACATAAAATTTTTTTAAGTTCACCACATTCCATGGTTAATGGAGCTCACTACCATTCAGATCTACAAGTTGGTAGGCATTATGCTTTGCTATTTTGACCAATAAGTACAGGCTTTCCCATTTTGAGTTGAGCTTTCCCACATTCTTCAACATTTTGACTTTTTTGATGATGAGGTCCCCTACTTTGAAATTTCTTGGTCAAACTCCTATATTAGAATGCTGGGCCATTCATGATCTGTATCATTCTATTATCGTGTATGCCTACTGACGCAACTTGTCAATTATCTCAAGATCAAACTTTCTTTCAAAGTCATTCCTAATCAAGTTGTAGTGGATTACTCGAGTAGTATTTGTATTCGTTCTGTTGAAATAACTGTTTCTAACCTGTAAACCAACTATAAAGATTGTGACCAGTGGCAATTCAAGGTATGGTTCTATATGCCAAAAGCACCCCCAAGGTGGTCGTCTGCCCAGCTCATTTTAGTTCCTTCAAGTCGAGCCTTGAGGTGGTCTAAGATAATTCTATTTGTGACTTTCGTTTGCCCATTGGCTTAAGGGTTCCCAACTAAGGTGAAGTGTTGTTGAATCCTTAAGATTTTACACTAATTCTTCTTACTCCTACTCTGGAATTATGTCCTATTATTTGATATCAAAACTCTAGGTAAATCAAAATGACAAATAATATTTTTCCACATGAAACTTTTGATGACCACATTAGTTATCTTAGGGATTACTTCTGCTTCAACTTACTTTATAAAGTATTCAACCACAATGATCGTGAATTTTATTTGACCTATGATTTTTGGAAACGAATCAACTATACCTATCCCCTACTAGTCAAATGGCTATGTGATCTAAAAAAGCCCTAGTGTTGCTACAAGTCGTTAGGGTATATTTGAGTGGACCTAGCAAGATATACATTTTCTAGCAAAGTCAACGATGTTCTTCAACAAAGTTGGCCAAAAATACCCATACTTGATGATTTCGTGGGCCAAAGATCATCTTCCAGAATGATTGCCACAAATTCCTAAATGGACTTCTTGTAAAAACTCACGAACCTGTTCCAGCATCAAACACCTCAATGGTGGTCCAAAAATTGATCTACTGTAGAGCTGACCGTGCTTGTCAAGGGTGAATTTGGTCGATCGACCTCTGAGCCTACTTGCTTGGGCCTTATCCTCAGGAACTTTTTCCTTCCTTAAGTAAGCTTTTAATTTGCCTTGCCAAGAGTGAGGTGCCTCTTCGATCTACCCCACCAAATTCTGGTTAAGACGACCTATGGTAGATTTGTTGGCAACTAGGAATATGATGGTTTTGTCCCTAGTTTCTTTTGTTGAGCTAGTAAATTTAAACAGTGTATCTACCCTTTCATTTTTTGATCAAGGAACTTGATTAAAGGTGAATTTCTTGAACAGTTACTATAATCTTCTTAACTCGATCAAATATTTGCTTATAGTAGCTTCCTTAACCTCAAAGTTTTCTTCAAAATGTTCTACAACTAGCTAGGAATCGGTGATGACTGCCAACTACTTGACTCTTCTACCAATAGCCATTTTCACATCGGTGAGGAAAGCTTTATATTCTACATCATTATTTGTAACAAGGTAATCGAGCTTAATAGCAAAGTCATACTCCTCAACTTATGGAAAACATAGAGAGACGTCGATTCCACCTCCTAAGGAAGTCGCCGAACCATCCACTTGCAAAGTCTACATTAGGGAATCCTATTCAAGTTGGTCGGAGAGGTCAAGTCTTTCAACAACAAAGTTTGCTAACACTTGAGCTTTTATGACAGTTTGAGGTTAAAAAGTAATGTCAAACTTTCCCAACTTGATGACCCACTTCATCAATCTTCCCGACATGTCGGGTTTCGACAGCACTCATTTCAACGATTGATTTGTTAAGATGACAATAGAGTGTGATTAAAAGTAATGCCTCAATTTCCTAGCTGCAGTAAATGAGAGTAATTTTTTTGATCTCCAGATAGTTGTGCTCTAGGCCTTACAATGCTTTGTTGTTGTAGTAGACAAGTCAATGGGTTTCATTTCTAGTTGAGATCAAAATTAAACTTGTTGCTGCTAATAAAATTGCCAAATAAACATACAAATTCACCAACCTTAGGCTTGCTAGCATTAGGGGTGTTGAAAGGTATTGCTTCAATTCGACCAAGGCCTGGTTGTATTATTCTATCCACTAGAACCTTCTCACATTTCTTAGGATTTTGAGAAACAGTAGGCTCTTGTCAACTAGCCAAGCAATAAACCACCATAGATCAATAATTCTTCCGACCAAGTGTTGAACATCTCTGACTGTCTGAAGAGGTTTTATGTCCAAAATGGCCTAGATCTTTTGAGGGTTCACTTCGATACCTCTTTAATTGGCCATATAGCCCAATAACTTGCCTCCTCTTACCCCAAATGTACACTTGTTAAGGTTGAGTTTCATGCCAAACACTCACATTATTGAAAATATGTGGCTGAGGTCAACCAAGTGATTATGTTCTTTCTTTTATTTTGACAATCGTAGCATCAATATAGACCTCTATGGTCCTACCGATCTCATTATTGAACATAAAGTTTACTAGTTTCTAATAGGTCATATATGTGTTTTTAGCCTAAAATGCAGGATCAAAAAGCAATATACACCATTAGGAACCACAAAAAATATTTTATCCCTATCCTCTAGGGCCATGAAAATTTGATAATAATCTTGAAATACATCCATCATACTCAAACGATCATAGTCAATAGTAAAATATACTAATAAATCTATATGAGGCAGTGAGTAAGGATTTTTAGGGCAAACTTTATTCGAATCGATAAAATCATTGTACATTCACCACTTTCCCTTATTTTTAGGGATAGTGACTATATTACAAAGCCAACTTGGATGTTGAATTTCTACAATGTATCCTATCTCTAAAAGCTTGTTGATCTCCTCTTTGATGATTTGGCATCACCCTACATTAAAGGTTTTTGTCTTCTACTTGACTAGTTTGAATAAAATGTCCATATTCAGGTGGTAAAAGATGATATTAGGGTTGATTCTTTGTAGGTAGGAAGCCTTCCAAGCAAAAACATCAACATTTCTTTTGAGGAAATTGACCATTAGGCACTCCACATTACTACCCAGATCAGTCCTAATTATGGTGGTCTTATCAGGGTTCCATAGCTCCAATTCAATGGTCTTGAACTCTCCAACAGGCTCAACTCTGGTCTCTTCTAGTTTTCGTTTCTTATTCTAGTATCCCTCCTCAGGTTTCGTTACTAGGATGTTCCCCAAGGGTTTTAATTTTAGTTGGGCCTTTTATTTATTCACCTCAACTGAAATTATGTAGTAGTACCAAGCTTTCTTCATATTATAGAGAAGTTCACTAGTTCCAGTAGCTATTGAAAATTTGACTTTCATGTGACAAGTCAAGACTATAGCTCTAAAGCTGTTCAAAGTTGGTCGCCCAATGATAGCATTGTAAGAAACAGGTGCATCGACGATTAGGTAGTTAACCACGAGCATTCTTCCCCAAAGGGCCTCTGCAAATAAAGTGAACAAGTTTATAGACCCTTCGAAGATGATCTCTAAATCCCCAATCCGACCAGTGGGGTGCACACAAGCTCAAATTTCAACTTTTCCCTATTCATTCTCTTTAAGGTCAACAAAAAAATAATGTTTGCAAAGCTACTATTGTCAACCAACACTTTCCTGACCTCAAAGTTGGCAATCTCAATAGTTACCTTAAGAGGTAATCTAACTCGTTGTCAGTCCCTTGGATCTCAATGTGTGAGAGGCCGGCATCAGAGAAAAAGATTGGTTCTGTGCTGGTTGAAAGCTAAAAGATTATTTTGATCAAGGTAAATTTTGTCGATTCTAGTCTCATCTGGTTTTGCCTTCGTGCAGATTTACACTCTCTTTCAGTCAAGTATCCAGCAATTGTATCAATCACTTCTCTAATATATAGGCAAGGATCATGGGCAAACTTATTTCCTTTACCTTATTTCCTTAGGATGACCAACTTTTCTCTATAAGGAGTTTGGTCGGTTTAGCCCATCTCTTGTTGGGCTCTCTCATCAACAAATGTTTTCAAATGGCCTTAGTGAATCAACCTTTCAATCTCATCATAAAGATTAAAGTAGTCCTTTATGTCATGGCACTTATTCCTATAGAAGTGATAGTATTTCTTAGATCTTTTTATGGCGTTAGTCTTGGTCAGCTTTTTAGATTTTTTGAAGAGGTTGTCATGCTGAATGGTGAACAACAATTCCTTTCTAGAAATGTTGAGCAGAGTGTAATTATGAAAGCACTTGATTGGAGATCAATGACCATCTTTGTGATGTTGGTCATTTTTCTCTTTAACTTTCTTTTTATTGGTGTTTAGATTGCCATACTAGAGCTTTTTCGTGTCTTCTTGTGTCATTTACATCTCTGTGAGATCGAGCAACTCCTTCATTGTCCTTGGTAACTCTTGGACCAATGCATTAGTACATTCTTTATGTTGGAAACCCAAGAAAAGCACATCGATCAAAAATTCAATCTGAAGGCTATAAATCTTCAGAACTTTTGTGTTAAATCTTATGAAAAAGTCATGAAGGGGCTCTCCCTCATTCTATGTAACTGTGTGTAAGTGGGTACGTGGGAGTTTTGTATTCCTTCGATTAGTAAACTAGTACAAGAACTTGTTGCACAACTAGTCATATGAGTAGATCGACATTGGGTCTAATTTAACAAACCAGTCAAGCACAATTCCTTGGAAAATGGTGACCAATATCTTAGCGTGGATGAATTCATTGTGCTTGTGAAGCCACATCATGTGCCCAAACTGCAAAAAGTGCTCACTCAAGTCCAATAAGTCATTGTATCTAGGCTGACCTGTTAGAACCTTGGCGTCAACAATAATGCGCTCATTGATTATCTCTTGCACAAATGGGAACTCCCACTCTTGATGAAGCTGGGGAGCACCAACATAATGAGTGTTCCTCTTAAAGTTCCTTCTCAAAATCTCTTCTAGATGCCTGTTCAACTACTATACTTGGTGGGATACCTCCTTCCATTCTTCTCTATCCGTTAGGACAGATTATTATTTGTCTGAGGTCTCAAGCGCTCGACCATATAGTGCTGCAACGCTCAAATGGGTCGGGCAAGGTGATCTACTAAGTCAGCCACTTCTTATCAAGGATTGGGTCAACGTTCTTTCCTTGGGAATCATCCCAAGCAATCCTCTCATTGGGTCAGAGGATGTTTGGCTTCTAGTCTGCCCCTTTCTTCTCTTTGGGGACCCTCCTCTCATTGTGAAAGTTAAGGAGTGGCACTAGTAGTTGGACAAGGCTAATTGTTATGTCTCTTGAAGGCAGCTAATAGTTAAGTAGATATTTAGATAGATTTCGGCGTAGTTATCAACTGTATAAGCTGGGGCATAGCTTGGGTGACCACTTGTTCTAGTTGGGAACTAAGTCCTACCACATCTGGTTCTTGTTGTAGTTAAGGAAGAGAGGTTAAAGATCTCCTATTTTCCTCCTTTTAGAAGCAATTCGCCTTATGTTAACCATTTTTCTTAGTTACTGACTCATTTTCCCATAAACAACAACAAAATGATAAGGGTACAAATTATTTTAGGTAAATTGGGCTTATGTCCAATTTGCTCAACCAAGTGTAAGGTCGATAGAGGTATCTATTAAGATAATCAGATCAAGTCCTAAAACCAATAGCACATATCAGGCTTAGCCGAGGTGCCCTTAGCTAAGGTATTATAACACTCAAGTCAGTGTATAGCTGACTAAAAGATAGAGCAGTAGAGTGAAGGTCTAGAGTGATAATAAACATACCTTACTGAATGTTGGTAATGAGGTATTTATAGCCTTTTGGTGAGGTTGATATGTTAATGATACCTTTGTTATACAGAAAGGGCCTTTGTCCTTGTGTAAGAACCTTTAAGTCTTATCTCTCTTGTATATTATTTTAGGTGGCACCATCTCTAGCTCACCAAGACAAAGTGGTACACAGGAGACACGCACTACCCTGGCACAGCAGAAAAGGTAGTACTAATGGTGGCATGCATCATTAATGTAGAGGCATGCCGCTTGTCAGAGCATTCAATGTGATAGAGAGATGGGGTGTCCATCCGACCTCCCGAGTTGAGGAGAAAATTCACCAGTGAGATACTTGAGCAAATTCAAGTTGATACAATAGCAACCTATTGGATTCAAGCTTCTTTAGTGTTGGTTGCCGAATAAGTATCCCCAATTGGGTTGACCACGACCTGATTGATTGGGTGAGATGTTGATGTTCACGCAGGAGAAAAAGGTCCGGTGGGGTTAAGTTTAGTCAATAGTATGGTCGATTGCTAGTGGATTGGGCCTGATAACTAACTGGGTTGTACCACATCGTATCTTTGGACTGGTTAGGTGTTATTGGGTTGGACTTGTTGAGCTGTCCCATATTAGTCATTTAATATTAATAAAACTATTAATGTTAGTATGATAGTTTTAGATCTTATTTTTATTTTTAAATTATGTATCTTAATTAATAAAAGTGAGCCATTAATTAGAAATAAGTAGGTAAAGCTACTTTTATTTTTTGATTCAATCCTCAGTGTTTTTATTTATACCCTCTAACTAAAGGGTAATTGGCACTTTGCACCCTAAAAGCACATTTAAAAGCCACTTTGCACCCTCAAAATACAAAAATGACAAAATGCACCCTAAAAATATATTTTCTTCAGCAAGTTGCACTCCAAAGTGATTTTTTTGTCAAAATAACTCAATTTAAACGTGTGCAAAAATGTCCAAATACCTTCTAAGGTTAATCTCTCACTTGAAACTTTCTAAATTTACTTTACTTTTCTTCCAAAAAATTGACCTGTGTAAAAAAAGAATAAAAAGAGTCGTTCGTCCCCAAAATTCACATAAGGTTTTCTTCATAATTATTCAATCACCATCTCAAAACTCAAAATATCATAAAATTAACCTTAAATTTTGATTACCATCATAGCTATAGTGTGGAAATTGAGGAATAGTCTTCAACCTTCTAGTTATGGTAAGAATTTTTTTTTCCTTGCAATTCTTTTATTGAAATCATCTTTTTATGAGAAATAGTATTCTCTTTGCCATTTTAAAGTACTAATCTTGAATTGAAAAATGATGGCAATAATAATAAGAAAAAAAACTTGAAAGTGAGTTTAAAAAAAAAGAAAAATAAAAGTGATTAGATGATGGCATGAATTTTTTTCAATTTTTTTTTTTTTTGGATCAGTTAATTGATGGCATGAGTTTGGTCGTTCCATTGTTTGTCATCTTCATTTTGTTTTTATTTTTTTAACTTATATAGAAATTTTGACTTTCTACATAAAATTCTAAAATTGTCTTATTAAATGATAGTAAGAAAGTTGTCTAAAAAGTATTTGGACATTTTTGCCCTCACTTAAATTAAGTTATTTGACAAAAATCACTTTGAAATGCAACTTGCCAAAGGAAATATATTTTCAGGGTGCATTCTGCCATTTTTGTATTTTGATGGTGCAAAGTGACTTTTAAATATGTTTTCAAAGAACAAAGTGCCAACTACCCCTAACTAAACTTTATTATTTGGAATCACTCCTCATTGGTTGTATAAGTACTGAAATGTTCTTCCTTTGGCATTTAAATCCAAAGATTGGTTCTTGTGTGTTTTACGTTTCATGTTTTTGTTTCTTTTAACCGACACTCAAGGATAAGGCAATGATAACAAAAATGAAAGGCAAAATCACTTACTTCCAATCATGCATCTCTATTTTTTTTTTTTTCACTTTTGATATGCTAAAATCAATTTTATTGAGAACTTTCAATTAAAATATTGATGAGGTAAATATGTGGAGTGGGATCAAAGCAAAACACCTATCATGTCTCAACTATACAAATCAAATCAATGAAAACTTCAATTAAAAAGTTGTTTCTTGTCTTTTGACCATGTTAATTCTCCTCCGCATTTGAAATATCGACAATATCAACAAAAACGTGAGCTTGGAAGTTCAACAAGCATTTTAAATAAGCTTAAGATGCAAAATGTTTCATAGTTCAAAATAACTTATAAGGACTTATAAGCAACATTACCATATGACTATAACCCCAAAATTAGTGGATAATCCAAATGTCACTACAACAAAACTTACAAAATATTCGAAATCAGTTTCGAGCTGGCATGTATTAAAGATTTCACATCACATCAACTCTGTATAGTAAAATTGTTTTAGTGAACATGGTTATGCAAAATATATTTACACATATTAAGGATTATAATGCAATCCCCCGTATTAAAAAATATTTTTAATCTTACATAAAAGTAAAACACTCACCCACTACTCTTATAAAGTTAAGTAAAGCACAACTTCAATATTCTTCTCTTCTCTTTTTCCTCTAATATTCTCTCTTTTTCTCCTCTAATATTCTCTCATTCCACAAAGCAAGTATGTACTCATATATTCCAACATATATATAGCCTAATTTTGTAATTTATAATTTAATTTCAATGAACACATGATCAAAACACCACTACTCCCATTCTTAAGTATGATGCACCTTTACATATTCTTAAATTAATAGGCTATCACTCCATATTCCCAAGTAAAGATGCACCTACACATATTTCTAAATTAAAATTTCATCATTCCTTATCCCTAAATAAATATACACCTCGGCGCATTCTTAAATTAAGATGGCACCACTCCATATTCTTCCTTCTCACTTATAAAATAATATCATTATTAATGGTTAAAATTCACATATTCCTACATTTAACACTCTATCGAATTAATTAAATTTTAATACTATTATTTTTGGGAGGCATTACAATCTTCCCTCCTTTAAAATGTGACATCCTCATCACAGTTGACACATTTTATATCACTTACCAGGTGTTAGAATTCTAGAGTTGACTCCTAAAAGTTCAAGATGAGGCTCTCATGTGTATAGCACGTTGTCCCATAGGTTCAAGAGGTGGCTCCTACATGCATAGTAATTTGTCCCGCATAGCCCTTTGTTCTTTATATTCTAACTGGTGATTAGCTCTAATACCAGTTTGTCATGTCCCAACTGCACCAAATAAAATGATTTCTATATACAAATCAAATCAATGCAAACTTAAACTAAAAAGCTGCTTCTTATCTCTTGACCTTGCTCACCTTCCATCAACAAAAGAGCGAGTTTGGAAGCCCAGCAAATATTTTAAATATGTTTAAGATGCAAAATATTCAATAGTTCAAAATAACTTATAATGTCTTATAATCAATATTACCATATGACTATATCCTTAAAAGTGATTGATAATCCACAAGCCACCGCAACAAAGCTTATAAAATATTTGAAATTAATCTCGAGCCGACACATAATAAAGGCTCCACATCACATGGATTCTGTATAACAAAACTATTACGATCAATATGATTATGCAAAATATATTTACACATGTTAACGATTATAATGTAATCCCCCATCTAAAGAATATTATTAATTTTAAACAATAGTAAAACACTCACCCACTACTCTTATAAAGTTAAGTAGAAAGGCACAACTTCAAGATTCTTCCCTTCTCTTTTTTCTCTAATATTCTCTCTTTTTCCTCTAATATTCTCTCAACCCACAAAGCAAGTATGTCTCCATATATTCCAACATATATATAGTGTAATTTTATAACTTATAATTTAATTTCCACTACCAAATGAATTAAGACACCACTACTACTCATTCTGAAGTAAAATGTACCTCTACATATTCTTAAATTAATATGTTATCACTCCGTAATACCAAGTAAAGATGCACCTGTACATATTCTTGAATTAAAATTTCGTTATTCCTTATTCCTAAATAAATATGCACATCTCCCCATTCTTAAATTAAGATGGCTTCAATCCATACTCTTCCTTCTAACTTATAAAGTAATAATCGTAATTAATGGTTAAAATCTACTGATTGCTTCATTTAACACTCTACACTCTATTAAATTACTTAAATTTTAGTATTAATAAAAACTATTCCATCCTTCTTTAATTAGATCATGAAGTGTCCTCCAATCAGCATTGTCACCAACTTGTGTCAATTTATCCTTTTCTGGTAATTTCTCCATTTGTATTCCTACAATTCCAAATTTTCATCAATTAGCAAGGAAATTATAATTTTTTAAACATGAAAATTTTTGTTAAGTCCTACATATGATATTAAAATTAATACTAATAGGGACTTAACACATTACAATTTTCCCTCCTTCAAAACACGACGTCCTTATGGCATTTGACACAATTCATATCAGTCACCATTTTTAGTCCCATAAGTTAGACCCATTTGAATTTTGGTCTCATTCTTTATGACTTTCATACATTGCATCCAATAAGTGCTTTTTTTTTTTTAATTTGAGGACCAAAGAGGTTTTCTATCCAATAGTTAATGGAGTCAATCATGTGCCACTCACATGGCCATTAAAATAGTTTTTTTTTTTTTGGTCCCAACAAAATGAAGAACCTCCAATCAAGAAACCACCAATAGATATAGCAACATAATTTTCCTTTTTTGAAGTTTTAATAACTGTTTCTTCATTACATTCAACATTCCTAAGCAATCCAAGTATCATTTGTCTTCTCTTTCACATCCCAAGCAAATAAACAACACCTATTATTCATGGAAGTACAACTATAAAACCTCCTATTTGAATTTTCATCTGTCCATAAAATTTTCAATGGAGATGGTGTGCCATAAATCGGTAAATACAAATGGCACCTTCACTACAGCCATTTTTCTTTTCTCTTCTGCAAATATATGTTAAAACTCTTGTTGGGACCAAAAATCCAAATGGACCTAACTTATGGGACCAAAAAAGCTCAATTTAATTGCCACGTGAATGACACATGAGTCGCTCTATTAATTTCTAGATGGAAGCCCCTTTGAATTCTCAAGTGAAAAAAAGAAATTGCACTTATTAAATGCAATGTGCAAAATTGATAACGAATAGGATCAAAATTCAAATAAGTATAACTTATGGGACCAAAAATACAATTCACTCGGATTCTAAAGTTGGCTACAAGTTTAAAAGGTGGCTCCCGCGTGTATGGCACTTTTTCCAAAATGTTCAAGAGGTAACTCTCACATATGTGGCACTTTATCCCGCAAAGCACTTAGTACCATATATTCCACCTGATGATTGGCTACAATACTATTTGTTACACCCTCCCTAACTCAACAAAATAAAATAATTTCTATAAACAAATCAAATCAATGAAAATGTAAACTAAAAAGTACCTTGCTAATTCACCTCTGCATCTGAAAACATAAACAAAAGAGTGAGCTTGAAAACCCAACAAGCATTTTAAATATGTTTTAGATGCAAAGTATTCAAAAGTTTAAAATAATTTATAGTCAACATTATCATGTGATTATAACCTAAAAATTGGTGGATAATCCAATAGCCACCACAATGGATCTTACAAAATATTCAAAACTAATTTCTAGCTAGTATATAATAATGATTCCATATCACGTGGATTCTATATAGCAAAATTGTTATAGTGAACATGATTATGCAAAACATATTTACACATGTTAAGGATTATAATGTAATCCCCCATACTAAAGAATATTTTTAATCTTAAATATAAGTAAAAAACTCATCCACTACTCTTATAAAGTTAAGTAAGAAAGCACAACTTCAAGATCCTTATCTTCACTTCTTCCTCTAATATTCTATCTTTTTCCTCCAATATTCTCTCAACCCACAAAGCAAGTATGTCCTCATATATTTTTCAACATATATATATATATATATATATATCCTGATTTTGTAGCTTATAATTTAATTTCCACTAACACAAGATTAAGACACTACTACTCCTCATTCTTATGTAAAATACACCTCTATATATTCTTGACTTAATATTTTATCACTCTATATTCCCAAGTAAAGATGCATCTCTCTACATTCCTTAGAATTTCATCATTCCTTTTCCCTAAATAAATATGTATCTCTCCACAATCTTAAATTAAGATGGCACCACTCCATATTCTTCCTTCTAACTTATAAAATAATAATCATAATCAATGGTTAAAATTCACTAATTCCAACATTTCACATTCTATTGAATTAATTAAATTATTATTATTATTGGCATTACAATCTTCCCTCCTTCAAAACACGACCTCCTTGTTGCGATTAACATAGTTCATATCAGTTACCAGGCATCGAGATTTCAGAGGTGGTTCCTACGAGTTCAAGAAGTAGCTCCCATGTGTATAATGCTTTGTCCCATGGGTCCAAGAGATGGCTCCCACATGCATAGCACTTTATGCGTATAGCACTTAGTTCTTTATATTTCGACTGGTAATTAGCTCTGATACCATTTTATCACATCGCAACTGCAAAAAAGAAATAATTTGTGCATACAAATCAAATCAATGAAAATTTCAACTAAAAAATTACTTCTTATCTCTTAACCTTGTTAATTCACCTCCACATCTGAAAATATCAACAAAAGAGTGAGCTCGAAAGCTCAACAAGCATTTTGCATATATTTTAGACATAGAATATTCAATAGTTTAAAATAAGTTATAATGACTTATAATTAACATTATTAATATAGGATGACCCAACAGGCCTAGCCCAATGGTTATCAACCCAAGAATTAGATGTGGAGTATATGTTCAGACCATTTCATCTTCAAAGCACTATCGTGTCGTCGACCTCTTTGACCTCTCACCAAGCAGCATCGGTGTCACTCAACTAGGGTGCAGTGGATAGAGGTCGAACACAAGTGATCGACGGTTCCAAAGAGAGTTAGGAATAGAAAATCACCTTTCATCTGACACATTAGGAGCTTGTTCTGAGGTTGATCCTTTTGTCGACCAAGAAGGTTATCCTACTGCAAAATCCCTTCTTTGCCACATTTAATGTTCTGACAAGCTGCATGCCTCCTCATTAATGGTGCATGCCGCCCCAATACCACCTATCCTACCACGCCAAGCAGGAGGAGCGCTCTCTTTGTGTACTATTCTGCCCATGAAAGATGGAGATGAAGCCACCTCGAATAGTACTTAAATATAAGAAGACCTAAAGCCCCCCACATAGGGACAAAAGCCCTTTTTAAACGTCAAGGGCATCTTAGACATATCAACCATTTGGAGAAGGCTATAATTACCCCTATTGCCAACCTCTCACAAGGTATACCATTCTATACTAAGAAGCTCTCACTTTGCTGCTCCTTTGTTTAGTTAATCAGATACTGATTTGAATATCGAAGTGCCTTAGCCGATGACACCTCAACCAACCTGACATTTGCTAGTGATTGCAGGGCTCAACCCAACTACTCTTAAGGCTCACTCACTCGACCAAGCAAGTCAATTATCAAAACTCGAGCCCAATCTAGTAAATACAGCTTTCACCCTCATCAATTATCATGTGACTATAACCTCAAAATTGGTGGATAATCCAAAAGCTACTACCATGAAGCTTACAAAATATTTGAAATTAATTTTGAGCCAACATATAATAATGATTCCATATTGCATAAATTCCTTACAGAAAAACTGTTATAGTCAACATGATTATGCAAAACATATTTACACGTGTTAAGGATTATAATATAATCTCTCATACTAAAGAATATTTTTAATCTTAAATATAAGTAAAACACTCGCCCACTACTCTTATAAAGTTAAGTAAGAAAGCACAACTTCAAGATCCTTATCTTCTCTTCTTCCTCTAATATTCTCTCAACTCACAAAGCAAGTATGTCCTCATACAACATATATAGCCTAATTTTGTAATTTATAATTTAATTTCCCCTAACATGATTAAGACACCACTACTCCTCATTTAAAAGTAAAATGCACCTCTACATATTCTTGAATTAATATGATATCGCCCCATATTCCCAAGTAAAGATGCACCTATATATATACATATATATATATATATATATTCTTGACTTAAAATTTCATCATTCCTTATTCCTAAATAAATATGCATCTCTCCTCATTCTTAAATTAAGATTGCATCACTCAATATTCTTCCTTCTAATTTATAAAATAATAATTATAGTTAATAGTTAAATTCTACTAATTCCTACATTTAACACTCTACACTCTATAATTGAATTAATTAAATTATTATTATGATGATGATGATGATTATTATTATTATTATTATTATTTTGGCACTGCAACACATGTCAACATTAGAAATTAAAAAGACGAGCACGGCCTGTAACACGACGGATGGAGAGACACAGATAGAGATAGAGAGAAACTGGTCATGAAATCATGCGTGAAACATGTTCCAATTAAATTAATTTCTTTTTATCATTAATTCTGGGGCTGGGGCGTAGGAGCAATTTTGAGTGAATCTGATCTGACTAAAGTGTACATGCTCTGGCATTATCAACAGCATCATTTAGATGATAATTAAGCAATTAAATAAGAGTTTTGTCCTCGGTGGAACTCCAACTCAATCTTTAATCAAAAGTAACTATCAAGAAAAAGCTCTACGTTCCTCATCCCCATCCTCATCCTCGCGCAGTCTAAAGATGATAATGAAAACGACAGTTTTTGAATTTGTTAATCCAATTCTTTAAATTCTAATTAAAAATATTTATTATCATAATTAATTCTAATGTAAAGCTCAAAAACCTCAAAATATACAAACTTCAAATTCTAATTTGTTTGTCTATATCATGTTAAAAAAAAAACTTTACACTCATGTAATGACGATTTCCATATCAACACATCAAAATTTAATTTGCCAAAAATATGTATTCTTACGAGCAATCCACAAACCTCAATAATTTAAGGATTAAATTGAGATTTTCCACTATACAAAATAATTGATTATATATATTACGGTTTTTGGTACCATCCATAACTCCTTTATTCCACTAAGACGCCTAAAATCATTTTTCATAATTTTTTCTCTCTTCACTAGTTATGCTCCCAAAGTAATCAGTAGCTACTTTACACACGCACAATCAATGTATATAATTAAAATTAAAATAATATTCAATCACGAAGTGTGAGCGAGATAGATACAAAAAGGATTCCCCAAAATTACAAAAAATTTCCCGATTCTCCTCCATTTTGTTGGCATGAAGATTAATTCCATATTTAATTTATTTCAAGAGTTTAGTTTCTTATCTTTCTCCATAGTTCATGCTGCCTTAGCCTAGCTACTTACAACTATGTTGAGATAACTTTAATTATTAGCTCCTTTATTTAAACTCAATTTTTCCCATCATTTATTTTTCTTTCATTTTGAAAATTACATTATACTGCAATAATGCCAAAAACATCGAAATCTACTTTTCCTTGGAAACTGACGAACCACACACGCCTGCTTTTAATTTGACGGATGCTATCACCACAAACGTAAAGTTGCTGTTCGTCACCTTCGTATCCAATAATGGAGGAGGCACTTTCCCTTCTCTTGTTTTTTCTTCGATTTGCATTTTCCTCTGCTTTTCGCAATTTTTAGAGTGCAAAGGAGAATAAAATCAGTCAAATCCAGAAAAGCTGACAAAGAAAATATTTATTCGAAGATTATGGTCTGTGGGTTGATTGGCAATTGAGCAAAATTATTAAGAATTAATTAATGACTGACGCAGAAATTAATCAGAAGTAAAAATCAATGCAAAGTTAGCCTATGAGAAATTTTTCTCATGAATAAAAGACTCAAAATTGGTATTCGCACGAATCGGCTCAAAAAAAAAAAAAGAAAAGCAAAGTCATTTTGAAGTATTGGTTACACCATTTTTCCTTTTTCACTGGAAATTCTAGCCCTCTAATTAATTTAGTCAAATTAAAATAAATTATATTTATTATGTGATTAATATATAATTTTTTTAAAAAAAATTATTAATCATATGGCAAGTGCAATAGGCCGGCAATAATCTTTTAATTGTCAAATCCAAGAAATTAAAGAGCAAGAAAATAATTTTAAAAACAAACTTCAAATAAACAATTTAGACTCACCTTACGAAAAAATTCAAACAAAATATTTATAAGAATATTGTAGAGCAAACTTGTATTCAGTTTAAATCTTTTATTTTATTCCCTATTGCATCTTCTATTTCATTTTATAAATATATGATACGTGTATTTAACATTTTCTCACAAAAATTGTTGATTAAGAATCAAAAATACTTGGCATAAATATAGCAAATTGAAATAGAAGATGAAATAGGAAATGTAATAGGGGATCCAAAGTGCCTAGCATTATATTGCACAATCAATATATTATTAATTAGTTTGATAGCTCAATAATTAAATGCTCTAAATTGATTAAAGTATTGAGTGATCAGCATTTTACAATATAATGACATAGAAAAGTATTGCTCTAATAGTGGCACATTATAATTTAGTGATAGTAATAAAAAAATGTCACTATAATATAATACTTAGTGGTAATCGATCAATAAATATTATAAAAACATAATTTTATTGAAACTACTAACATAACTATATATTAAAAGCATTTACCTAGCATCACTACTTATTTCTTAAAAACAATCACTCATAATTTAGTTAAGGTGTGACATGGAATAAATATCACAAAATAGATAAAGTATATATAATTATTAATAACCGTAAAATTTATAAATTTATATCTTATCATAATGTATTGATTAGATTAACTACTTAATATAATTTAATTGCATCAACTAACTTAACTATATCTTTCAAGAATCAAAAATTTAAGTTTTTACCCATTTTTCTCCTCACCTATCCATTATTTTTTTGAATATTTTCTCTCTAAATTTAATATCTCACACTTTTAAAAATACATTATTTAATAAAATAATTTCGAGCATATATTTAAATAATTAATAAAATATGCCTTTAAAGTACAAGAATATAATAATATTTTTGAAAATTAATAATGAACATTTGGTAGATAGTTTGACGATAAACTCATATCTTTCCAAGTAAAATATTATAGATTCGAGTCTTGTACTAAGCAATTGAATAATGTTGGAGTCTCATACTTGGGTTGCTAAAGGTAGATTAAGATGCCACTCAAAAGATTATAATGATAAAATCATATGTTTTATATTAATTTACTTTTTAGTTATCTTACCAACCAAACGTAAAATTATATTATTTTATCTTGATAAATTTAAAATATATCCATTTATTTATATATATCATTTATAATTACATCATTCGAATCAAACCAAGACTTAAAAAATTTTAAAGTATGTCAATGCATGTTTTAGATTGGTGAACCCTCATTGATTTGTTCCATCCAATACATTACTTAATACATTCTCGTTCCTCCATCAAGTTCGTTTCACTAAAAAGCTAGTACGACACTGTGTGTGGTACAAGAATTTTATGAGAAAAGGAAACTATGGTAAAAGATAAATAAATAATTTTAGTTATTAGTTTGACAAATAAGAAAAAGAAAACTTCGGCAAAAAAATATAATATAGTTAGAGAAAATTCATTTACTCTCATATCAGAAAGAAAAATGAGAGAAAAACTTATTTAACCCTTTTTCATTCTTCCATACACTAATTGTCACCTTTAATCTATCCATTTTTTTTCTCATTATTATCCTCAGTAATTAAATAAACTTAAAATTTTAACTTTACGTAATTTTTCTTTTTTCTTTTCTCACAAAAATCCGCAAATCGAACGAAGCATAATAATCCAAGACGAGGAACCAGAGAAATTTCCAGTACCGTCCCCATAGGCCCATAGTGTGTATACGTACATATATACCTGGTCCCCGCTGCAACTTTTCGCGAGAAAGCAAACATTTTGACACCTAATCAGTAATCACAGCCAACATTCACTTAATGGAGAAGAAACAGAACACCGGTGGGCCCGCATCGTTTTTAGGCTGGGACCGATGATTGATGCGATAACAATATTTTGCTTTCCTCAAATAGAATTTTGCTGCATAATCATTTCTTTATAATTTATAGGTATTTGTGGCCCAGCTATATATATTTTATAGCGTTTTTTCGAACATTTTTTCCATCATAACAATAATTTATACGCGATTGCAATAATGTCACTCAGCCCCCCGCTCTTGCGCTTTTCCTTTTGATCGCTCTTCGTACGGAGAGGGAAAGACACATTTTTGGCGGCCTTATTACGCACCCCACAGAGCTCAAGCACACTCCCCGAACCTCTGCTTGTCTCTCTTCCTCTCCTTTTAACTCATCAAGGCCCGCTCTTTATATTTTATACCTGACGAATTTATATATTCGCATGAACATTAAAAACCTGACATTCATTCCTAAATTATTTTTGGGTATTTTTGAAGCACGTCAAGTTAGGGAATTGAATAATTAGGAGGCTTAAGATAAGACGAGTTAGGTTGAATTTTTAAGATATTTCACAATATGATCTTTTATCGGTGTAATATAATTTATCTGTTATGATAAATAAATTGATGGGATTCGCAGATTAATTCATTATGGGAGACTAGCCCTTAGTATGTTAGTGGATAATTGGTGTGAGTCGGGAGATTTACTAATAATAGCAAAAGATATTTTTAAACAAAAAAGGAAGACGAAATTGTACAAATAAGATATCAGACAGCCACTTGTACAAACAATACCAACAAACATGTCCATCAAATCGAAGTGTTTAATGATAGAGATAAATGCAATACCTTCCCCTGTTGATATAGGTAATTAGACAAATTTCAACTCCTAGTTTTAAAATTGCAGATACCTCCCTTGTAACTTATCTTTATTTTACAATCATTTCCCTCTATCGGTCAATTTGTCAAAATTCGATGATGTTATTATTATTAATTATTAAACTTTTAATGAATTTCTCAAGTTGTTCTCACATGTGGTGATGACACCATCGAAATAAATTTGTTATACTTTTTCCTACCAAGACGCCCATATTTTTTAAAATGGGCATAATTATAATTTTTTCATATTTTTGGTTTGCTTTCCTTTTTCTTAATTTGATATTTTTTCTAACCTCATACTGCATTTTTAAATTTTTTATATTACAAATCATCAAAGTCTTCCCGAACTAAAATAAATTAAGTGCCGAGAGAGTGTAAGTCTAGGGCTATCAATACGATAATATGCCATATTCGAATTCGACCCAAAATCCTATAGGATTTTAACTGTTATAACCATATCCAAATTCATATAAAAATTGGATATTCAAACATATCCAAATTTAAATATTCCTAAAAATCATATATTTGTGATTTTTCTAAAAAATTAATAAAATCTAAATTCAAAACATTCATCCTTAAAAAAATATACACACAACATATTAACAAGTAAATTTTTAAGTCTATTTATCATATAAAAGCAATAATAATATAATATAACTTAATCATATTTATTTATCATACCATTGTATTTTAGATTCTGCTACTAATAATAGTACTTATTTGACATTATAAATGCATATATACTTTATTTTTCAATCAATTAATTATAAACTTAAAGTTTTATAAAAAAACACTCATTTCAATTAAATTAAAATTTGCATTACATTCTTTTATATCACAATATTCAACTTCTGCTCATTATTTTTCCTACATCATTTTTTGTTATAAAAATAGATAAACAAATTATGTAATTATAATTTAGATAACCACCAAATCTAACATTTTATATAAAGATCAACTGATTTGATATATTACATAGAAGCTCATTTTTTTTAATCCAAAAATTTATTTTGGCGTTGCTATAGAACCCTATGTATAATATATATGTATAATAAATGTAATACTATATATATTCGAATTTGAATTATTAATGAATTAGATAGAGTCAAATCCATATTCGCTCCATTTATTTAATATTACGAATTTTTTTAATTAGATCATATCTTTTAAATCTGTTATCGGTTAAAAATTCTAAATTATTGAATTAAATTTAAATCAAATTTAAATTAAAATCCGCTCTATTGACAGCCGTATGTAAGTCCAAGATGCCTTGCCAAACAACCTGGCAATCCGGAGGTGACCCGGCCCAGGGACTTTCTTGGGTTGGACTTATGCAGGAAGTCTGAGGGTAGCAAAATTCCAACTAGTCAAGAGCTGATTACAATTTGGATCATAAATGAATTGGGTTGGTCTAGGGTTCAACTTGGATTGAGTTCAGCTGGCTTAAATTTGGGTTGAGTTCAATTGAGTAATGAGATGTAAATGGGTTCATGTAAGTTGTAAATAAGTCAACCTCAATAAATAAATAAATAAATAGACTTTTTATTTTAATTTATTTACATTTATATCCCAATTAAAATCCTGTATCTGAACACTCCAAGTCTCTAATCTTCCAATATTTTAAGTAGTTTTTATTTTTTTCATTAAATAAGAATGTTAATTTGTGGTCTTTCCTCGTTGGTTCCTCATTTCTGGGATAGAATTCACAGTCAAAGGTAAAATTAGATGCAAAGTAGTTTTTCTAGATTTTCAAAAAAATTTATTACTAAATTCAATATGGTAAAAGAAAAAATAATTCTCTAATTCAAATATTATGAACAATTAAAAAGTATCTAAACCTAGAGATACAAATATTACAAATAACAAACAAATTACAAATTAAATTGAATTTAATTCAATTCTGAAGAGTAAATAATAACTTCATATTAATTAATTAACTTATGTTGCTCAAAAATGAAATTAGAGTCCTTTTCGAAAATCAAAGAATTTGAAGAGGTCTTTACCCTGTAATGCATTTGCCTAGAGTTAAAGTTTTCGATTTTTTACAAATAATTTTTTGTGTCTGTTTTAACTTTTGAGGGCCAGTATTTATAGTGATTATATTCTTAATAGGTTTTGGCATTTGGTCCATGGGTCCATGACCAACCCATTGCCTAAACCTTTGGTCCATGGGCCTATGACCAACCATGGGCTTACAACCCATTCACTTGGGTCTCCTGGTTCAATTGCGGTGGCAAGTGGTGATGTTGGAGTAGGATATAGAGGACGCACAAAGCTCATTCCAAGTGGGAACAATCTGTCGTTTTGAGCCCAAACTCTTTTTTGAGTATGTAACAGTATTAGTATAACCAATCCAATTGTCACAAAAAAGAACAATTTGTGAAATAACCCCACCCAGCACGAAGAAATGTTAATCAATCAATAAATAAGTACCATAATCACAATTTACACAAATGGGATAAAGCAGTCACACAGCCATTATTCAGTCATAATGCATATACATTCATACATACACAATAAAATTGCACAACCAGATAACAATAACAGACAAAGAAAGAGGATGAAAGGAAAATAAAAAATAAAAAATAAGAACCCCAGAATTCAAACAAACCCCCATCTTCTCCTCCTCTTAGTTCACTTCTCCAGGCCCTCTTCCTCTTCCTCTTCCTCAAACTCTTCCTCATTATCAGCATTGGCATCCTGATACTGCTGATACTCCGAAACCAAATCATTCATATTACTCTCCGCCTCTGTAAACTCCATCTCATCCATTCCTTCCCCCGTATACCAATGTAAGAAAGCCTTCCTCCTAAACATAACCGTAAACTGCTCTGAAACCCGCCTGAACATCTCCTGTATCGACGTCGAATTCCCGACGAAAGTCGACGACATTGACAGCCCTGTTGGGGGAATGTCACAAACACTTGACTTCACGTTGTTCGGGATCCACTCCACGAAGTAGGATGAGTTCTTGTTTTGCACGTTGATCATTTGTTCGTCCACTTCTTTGGTGCTCATCTTGCCGCGGAACATGGCGGAGGCGGTCAGGTAGCGCCCGTGGCGTGGGTCGGCGGCGCACATCATGTTCTTGGCGTCCCACATTTGCTGGGTCAGCTCGGGGATTGTGAGGGCGCGGTATTGTTGGGAGCCGTGCGAAGTTAGTGGTGCGAACCCCACCATGAAGAAGTGGAGGCGTGGGAAAGGGATGAGGTTCACAGCGAGTTTGCGGAGGTCGGAGTTGAGTTGACCCGGGAAGCGGAGGCAGCATGTTACGCCGCTCATTGTCGTCGATATAAGATGGTTCAAATCACCAACTGCAAGCGTAAATTGGGAAACCCATGCTAGGTTAGATAATTGGCCGTCTTATTTCTACCCAAATGTAGGCTAACTGTTTGTTTCAATGCCTCAAAGAGACTAAAACTACTACAGCAATCTTCATTTTTTGTAGCTATCTTATAGAATTGCCCTCGTGGGGCCACGTGCATCGCACTGTATGAGTATCAATACACTTGAGCTGTTTGTTCTATTGCGCAAATAAACTAAAAATGGCGTGATAAACGGATGCGCTTAGGATAGGATTTCGATGACTTACAGCTTGGATTAGTGAGTTTGAGTGTGCGGAAGCAGATGTCGTATAGGGCTTCATTGTCAAGGACCATGCATTCATCTGCATTCTCGACTAGTTGGTGGACTGAGAGAGTGGCATTGTAGGGTTCAACAACAGTGTCGGAGACCTTTGGTGAGGGAAAAACGGAAAATGTCATCATCATGCGGTCAGGGTACTCCTCTCTGATTTTGGAAATCAGCAGGGTTCCCATTCCCGATCCCGTTCCCCCTCCAAGTGAATGGCATATTTGAAATCCTATCATCACCAAAACAATAGATTCATGTAGTCTTCCATCATAATTAAGCTGCATTATTGAAGTATTTAGACCATCGGGAGAAGAATATTTCTACAGCTTTTATCACAGAAAAATTTGTCATTCCAAAAAAAGACTATACCTTGGAGGCAGTCACAGTTCTCTGCTTCTTTACGAACAACATCAAGCACAGAATCGATCAGTTCAGCTCCTTCAGTATAATGCCCCTTGGCCCAATTGTTTCCAGCACCATTCTGTCCAAAAACAAAGTTATCCGGCCGAAAAATTTTGCCATAGGGTCCAGTCCGTAGGCTGTCCATGGTCCCAGGCTCAAGGTCCATCAGCACAGCTCGAGGGACATACCTCCCTCCACTAGCCTCATTGTAATAAACGTTGACCCTCTCAAGCTGAACCCTCGAGTTGCCAACATAATTTCCCATGGCATCAATGCCATGTTCATCACAAACCACCTCCCAAAACTTGCCACCAATTTGGTTGCCACATTGCCCTGCCTGAATATGAAGAATTTCTCTCATTTTTATCACTTTTCTCCTTTTCCTCAAAAGACCAACTTGGAAGAAGGAAATGGAGAGGGCACGTCGGGGATGAAGGGAGAATTGGGTTTTGTAGTGAAGATGGGTGTGGACAATAGTGTATGGTGATTGGGACTTAGATAATTTTCTATGCTCTCAAGGGATAAGAATAATTGTAACCAACAATTAATAATTTCATGTGGGCATGTTTTTCAGCCACCATGTCAAAGCTCGACAGGAACTGTGAGCTGGATCGAAATCAGACAAGACAACTAATTATTTGATATAAATCTCTTTTACTTTCCAAAATCAATTGCACATCCTTTTACCTTTCCAATCTTCCTTAGGATAAATCCTATTTATGGTTCCCACTATTTTCATAATATTTGTTTGATGAACTCATTGTTTTTTGATTTATTTTCGGCATGTATTCTAATAATTAAATTGTTTCATTAACATAAATTTAGAATCAATGAGGAAATTTAAGAATGTTGTGATCAATGAGTACATAATTGAAAATGTGTCATAATTTGTACGATCAAATAATAATTGTTCTTACATCGAAAGGGTTCGAGGGTTTGAGATAATTTATACGATACTCTCTCTCTAGCTCTTCAAGGAGTCATTTCAAGATAAAATCCCTACTAAATACATATGGGAATGATGTGCCTCTTTCTAAGCCCCTTGATTGGGAGCAATGATGATACGATGATA
>JACGDI010005219.1:1860241-1968056 GCA_014898725.1 Jacaranda copaia | reverse complement strand
TGCTTTAGTTTTTCCTTTTTTGTTTGTTTTGTATAATAATTAGCGTTGCTTAATCATAAAGAATGAGTTTAAACATAGTAATCGTCGGTTGCCAACTTGGGTAATATGGCATCTTAATGTGAGTGAAGGTTGAGATAGGTAGGAAGGTTCAATTATTGAAGTCATGAGTGTTTCGCTGTCGATTTATATGTCTTTTCTCATCATAAATTCACTATGTCACCCTCTCATTTCCAGCTCGTAACAAAGAGGCAGATTTGGTTTTAGGATATGGAATCCAATGTCGTCATTCTTTTTGTACTTCATTCCAATATGAGGTTATAAATTTTTTAAAAAAGGTTTGGTTGATGTAGTATTATTTTTCAAAAGTTAGAGGGTTATTGACTAAACTCATATAAAAATATTTGTTGTCTTTTAATTTTTGTCTTATAGAACATTGTTTGTCAAATTTTAAGATATTTGATCTTATTTGAAAAATAAGTATTTGAAATATTTGAATAAATTAAGCTTTTAACAATTATAAAATAATTAATATGATTAAAATTATAAGAAAATTTTAAGATCTTAGGAGTCCTAAAAAAAAGTTAGAACTCTTTATGAAAAATAAATACTTTATAATATTTTATAAGTTTTCAAATATCTTATAAAATATTTTAAAAAGCTTGTAAGATTACCCAAACTCCCTATAAAGTAGGTTCAAGATGGGAATTCGCACTAGTCAAATTATCCTTCAGTATGATTCGATTATATGCAAGTATCCATCATCTTATATCTAATCAAGTCAACTGCCTCAATAATAAAATCATATAATTAATAATATAGAAATTATAAGTCAAATCAATATAACTGTAGCAAATAGATGTATCATATTGCTAGGAAGAACAAATACACCATTAGGACCTCATTCACATTGTGAATTTGAATTGGGTTTTATTCCATTTAAACAGTGATATAATGAGTGAAAATCAATTGACTGAAATTAGGGGGAACAATTGCAAAACTGGTGAAATCACATACACTTATATCTCTATCATCTTGAAGGGACCGAAGAAACGTACATTATCAGTAAAGAACAAGACAGGAAACACTGGATATGTTGCTATTCTTTTTATTATTTTTAACTAATAATTATGTCAAAGAAATGGTTCGACAGCTGCTGCGACAGCACTGTTATCAAGATCAAAATATTTCTACAGTATTTACGGCAATGATTGGCTGCCGTATAAGCTGTCAGTGTCTGAATTATTGTTAAAAATTCGAAATGTCCCCCCCTCAGCAACCAAAAGCACCAATCAAAGACCCATTCAATTAATTTACAGTAAAAACGATTCCCTTTACTATTTATCCCCTCCTCTTGAAAAAAAAAATGCCGTTAAAGTTCTCAATGACATGACCTGAAATCTGAATATATTCGAGTGCAGAAGTATGTGTTAAAGTTGTTTGGCATAATTTGTGTGACTTACGTGAGTGACGGCCTGAAGCTGTATCAGTTTTTCTTTTGTAGAGATGTGATGTTGGGTTCATCAAACATGACCATAAAATTCAACAATGATATAAATTGAGTGGCATCTCCTGTGGAGATGCTGTATGAGCTACAACCAATGGGTTTTGTTTTGGGTGACTTAGGAAATGTTTAGAAGTGTAAATTTTGACAGTGTGGTAGAAGGATGTGATGAATAATTAAATTTATTTTAATGATGATTAAAAGTTATTTTGGAAGAAAATAATATATTTAATTGTCACAGAATAAAATATTTTATATTGTAAATGTAAATTCAAAACTGTTTTTATATGGACGAATATGTGATTTTATATTAATATTTTTTGTATAATACAACTATAATATGAGAAAATGAATATATTTGTACATGTGACAGTTATACTTGTTTCGAACAACTGGAAGAAAGAATAATTTGGGGGATATTTCTTAGGTGTTTTGTATAACGTCCTTATGAAATAAATCGAGCATTCTCCCAATTAAAAAATGTTTTGCCAAAACAAAACCAAAGCATAATATGCAAGAATGACCATAAAAATCATGTTTTTCCAGTTATTATTCATGATAACAAAAGGGAAACATCAATCTCAATTCTAAATGATGATAGATAACATTATGATTAAAGAGTAGAAATGGATATTAATAACAGGATGAGAATTCTTAAAATGTTGAATGTGTGTGTGTGTGTGTGTGTGTGTGTGTGTCTAACATGGTAGGGTATGAAGAGAAGAATGGGAGCACATGAAACAATATCACACCCACATGGACTTGCAAGCTGGATCCTGAGGTTGCATGGATGCTAGCTATGTTTTATATTGAAGTTGAGCATATATAGTTGACAGAGGTAAAGAGGATTCAACAGCTTGCATTTGTTTATGTGCATTCTGTTCTACTGCAACAATGCAGTCTAACTTAAAAGGCAAGGAACGTTAAAACTCTCACAAACTTAGCTTCACAATGTGCTGAAGGAGAACCAGTGAAAAAATAAAGACAATGACAAAGATTCAGTGCTTAAGAAAATGGCAAACTTGAAGAATCCCAGACCCAACTTTGAAAACTGACATGGTCAACTTTGGAACTCACGAGCAGCTGTAGAACACCAAATGAGAGCCAAAGAGTTCCAATTATCCCAAAGTTTACATACATCTCCCTTCCCACTAATATATTTACCTCTTTTTGGGATTTCAATCCTTAAACTCATGGTAGGGACAGAGAGTGATGATGAGAGTACTCTAAATTGCAAAGCTACAATCACCAATATATATATATATATATATTGCACCATTTCAGAAAATAATGTTTAACTTCTTTCACTATCATGGTTTGAATGATAGCGTAAAATAAAGTTCCAACCGATTGTTTTTGCACAAGAAGCTTAGTATCCAGGGAGGCACTTCCGAAAAAGGATTTGCCCCAAAATTTATCTTAGGTTAATCCAGATATTAAGGTCTGATATACAGGAAAGAAAAACTACACCTAAAATGTGCACAAGATTCCCAGATCACCTTGAAGAGCAGAAAATTGGCTGGTCATAAAGAAGCACTATTAAAGATTCTAGAACAATCTCTCAGTAGAGCAGCTCCTCAAAAACGGGATCTATGCTTTGCCCCCACTTCCCATGGTACAATTCGAGGAGCTTTTCAGCTGGAGTTACACCTGCCATGAGGGATATTCAAAAGGAACATCGAATAAATTTGGTGTTGAGGTAAACCAAGCAAAATATACTGAGAAACCAAATATCTACTCAACAAGTTATAGGGGCATGCACAGAAAAGGACAATTTTCTTCTAGAGCATATGTAATGTCCTTGAAAACTCTTTTATGGGGATGAGAATGACTATACTGAGGAGGTTTCATGAAGATTAGTTTTTGTAATCCATAATAGCCATCTTTTTAATGTCCCATCTCTTGTTAGATTTCATGAGACCTAAATTTGCAATGGATACCAAGTAAGTCATTTACAAGGCCAGTAAAATTTAATGCTGCCTCTTGTTAGGAATAAGCAATAACAGATTTAACATGTTAAATAATTTCAAATCAGTAAAATATAAAGAGATAAGATGCACAGGAGGTTCGACCCGTAAATCTCAGAAAGAAAAAATGACTTTCATTGCTTACCTGTTTTAACCACTTCCGTCAGTTCATTTAGAAATCCGGTTTCCTTAAAGCCTCTTCTTTCCAAGCCATCCTGTGGAGACGAAGCATGCAGATGAATAAGCATATAGGAGAAATAGTAGAACACCTTTCACAACCTGTCCTTGTCAATCAACACTAAAACCTACTACATTTAAATCAAGCAAACTCAGAAAACATAAAATTGGAATAACAATTAAGCCACCTTTGCAAAATTCACAACTTCCTGGGCAACATGCTTCAGCAGTCCATCACGAAATGGCGTCTTCAGGCCACTCTCTGGTACCTACTACATAGTTTTGGATTAAAACACAATCGTCGTGGCAACAAAAGAAAACTTGCAAGTAGATTAGATGTCGTTTCACAGAATTATTTATTTATCTTTGAAAAGGAGAACAGGGCGCAGGAAATTTTCAACCAATATCAGAACAGCCACATTCATCAAAGTATGTAACAGGTGATAATAACAAACCAGAATGTTTAAAAAACTTCTATGAGCTTGGATCTATAACTCTCTCATATAATGAATGCTGTAGTAGTTTTACTAGTTTGTCAACAACAGACCTTACCGCAGAGGAAATCCTCTTTTGCCAACTGAGTTCAACAATTAAAAACATGCTATTATGCATATGCATGCCGGCAGAAGACGGAATGTGCAATCCTGCAATTGCTGATGTCAGGATGATGCTTAGATTACTAAAATTTATGACTTAGCAGCTTCAATCATCAGAAAAATTATGACAATGATGACCAACAATGAGACACGCACACAAATGCACATGCATAGAAATATTAGAAGCGAGTAGAAGCCGCAGAAGCAGCAGAAATAACAACAGAGAATTGATAAAATTATGTAGTCACAGAAGAACATCAAGATATCTCCCTTTCACTCTCAGAAAGTGGGGCTTTCCAAAAGAGTGTGGAATTTGGGAAAAGATCAAGAACTCTGTAAGAGATCAAAAGCATAAAGAGTTTAATGCTATACAAAAAAAGGGAAATAGTTATATGGGAAAAGTATGATTAAGGGAGTCAGAAGTTCCTAAATTATAAAAGATACAATAACTTATCAACGAAAGAATTTTTGAACTTCACCAATTATTAGAATATTAATTTTAAAGCAAAATCACATTTATGCTACTCCTTCCATTTTTTCTGAAAACATATCGATTCTCCACAAAATAATTTTACTTTTAGTACTAATTGAAGAATTCTTTTTTTTTCCCCCCAAAAAAAGAAAGAAAAGAAGAAAGCCCAGCCATAGCATTGAACGAAAAATGCAATTCATATCTTGCTATGCTGGAAAAGTTTGTACAATACTTGGAAAAACTTCAGATATTGACTAAATTAAATATGTTTTTCCCTCTACATAGAATGGGGTCCTCTAATGCATAGACAATAAATAGTTTTAAAAGAAATCAAAGTAACATTTTTGATTTTTCCCCCCCATATTTAATTGATTGATTTTCCAAATATGGGTACACGTTAAAGAGGCAAGGGAATTTTTGTTTTATTAGAGCTTCATACTATCTCTTTTTCTTTTTCTTTTTTGTGATATTTATTTTTTTAACAAATACTTTATTCATATATTGCAAGTTTATGTTGCTTATAAGTTTGAACCCACAGTTTCATTTCACAATTTTTTGTACAAACCTGATTAGGAAAGTTTGTCTTACAGTCACATTTCTTTTAGCAAAATGAACCACTCCTACTAACAAGGAAAATTGAATGTGATAGTTTATTGAGTTTTAAAGAAGAAAAATGGGCAAACTCGAATAGATTATTCAACCAACTTCCCAGACAAAAAATCTAAAAGGACTTATCAGTCCAACTATATAAGATAAACTCAAAATTCACCTTGCAATAATTTATCTTCTCTACATCAATAAATAGTTCTTATATATAAATTCTACTGCTAATACATATATATTAATTTTCAAAATGTACCCAATTTCCTAGAGTACTCAATTGCATATGAAAAGAAAAGTAAAACATATTGTTTTGGTTTTTTATCAATCTCTTAATTTTTATGTTGTTGCCAACATAGCCTCCAGTCCCCATTCTTATAGGTAATGCAGAGCCAGTAAGTCAATCTGAGAGGATGCCTTGGATCAAGCCCAATAAACGGAGTCAACTTGTCTGTTAAGGAGCTATTCAGCCCAGTCTACCCAAAACAACTGGTAGGGCATGGTCTTGAGAAAACTCCAAGGAGTTAGGTTCAGGTATGGAAAAGCTTAGTTAAGGGCAAAGGCTACCTAGTGAGTTAATAGTGGCAAGTATGAGGATAGAGGCAAATCTCTAAGAATCAGGATCCTCATCCAGGAAATAAGCTCGGTCAGGTAATTGCATGGGAGTGGGGAGATGTGGATGAACAAAACCCAATCCAGGTAACTCGAGCTTTTACATAACAGAGCATTTTTTACTCTCTTCCTTTCTATCAAGATAACTCAAAACTGACTTGAGCATCAAAAATTATTCATTGAGAAGAATCCTAGCGCCCTTATTTGGCTGTTTAATAGGTTAGGTGATCGAAGGAACAAGGACAATTTGGTGTTATAGTGGGTAGGCTTCAGCAATAAGTATCGTATATGTTGCCAGACTACAACTCATATGAAGTATTATTTGCTTAAAAATAACTGATCTAATGTAGTTTTCAATTATCTAGAAGTTCCTCCATGCATTATACAATTTTTTTCAATATTGTAAAAGAGAAATTGCATTTTTTATCCTATATGAAGAGTAAATTGTAGAATAAACTTCAATCAATGCTAAATGTAAAACATTGAATGAAGACTGGTAATTTTTTCGGACAAAAATGGTAAAGTAGAAACATAAATGGGATTTTGTATTAAAATATATTTTAATAAATTGTAAAGTTTTGCAATCTGTACTCAATTAATTAAATAATATTATCTCTTCTATAATTAGAAACTTCCTACTTCCTTAACTATAGTTTTCCCTAGTTAAATTGGGCGGTCCAGAGATAGCTGTCAAGCAAGGTAGCACTCAATGAGCTTAAATATCACAAAAGTGCTCCATGTTCTGACCCAACGTTTCAGCAGTACAAGTGCAACAATGCAAGGGCATTAAGAACAAGTCAACCAAAACCTATATTTTTCGAAAGAAAATTATTCTTAGCATATATCAGGGACTTCTTTGCAATAGCAACAGAAGTAGTATGACGCGAAAATCACATGCCTTGCCACTGAGAAATAAAAAAGTTTGTTAACCAACAATGTTAAATTAGCTGCACAGTTTCACCGCTCTTGAATTTATTTCATAGGTGAGATCAATTAAGATCAAAGTTGTGGTCAGGTTGAACATTTTACCTTATTCCTAAGCATCAGTCTTTCTTCTGGTGTCCAATCAGCTGTCAGATCCAGAACATTCTGTAGAGAGACCTCATCATACAAGAGACCAACCTGAAATACAGTGATATCCATATTAAACCTATAGAGTTCAACCAATATATCATGACAGACAAGCCCAAGTAATAACATAATAAAGCAAGAATGCTCAATCAGTACACCTTTCTATGTGAAAAACATGCATTCTGCAAGTCACTATGGGGAACTAAAAGTACACTTGTTAGTAAATTTTCATCACTAATTCTTCTATAAGAACATGCAAATCACCAGGCATCCTTGAATCTTACATCTGCTTTTGTCATAAGTTGACAAATAAGCCAAATCAAGTTTCTAAGCCTGATAAACAAACGAACAAGATCTACGCTTTACAACTTAAGAGAAAATACCCAGAATGCAGGTAGAGCGCACAGCCTCCTCCAAGGTCCTCCATCAGCACCTCTCATCTCCAAGTATCGTTTAAGCCTGACCTGGAAAAAGACAATGCTGGGAATCATGAAAACCATCTACATAACTCACATGCATACCCAGCCAATTAATCAAAATATGAACCTCTGGAAATATTGTTGTCAAGTGATTCTCCCAGTCATTGAGAGTCGGATATTCACCCTGAAGACAGGGAAGTTTCCCAGCAAGAAAATCCTGCAGCAGATTCAATCCGGAATTTCTAATCACATGACATAACAGCAGAATCACATGACGGGTAAAGAAAGAAGCAAGTATAGATAAAAACCCGGAAGGACATCCCAGCACAATTAATATACTTTTTCTGCCGATAGACAAAGTACATTGGAACATCAAGAGCATAATCTACATACTGCTCAAACCTGTGCCAACAAGACAAGAAACACACTTAAGCATGAAGTAGTGCATTAATACCTTAGAACCAAATTGCAAATGCTCAAGATTCTAAGAGATTTACGAATGAGATAAAATGCAACAGACACGTGCTGCTTTTATTAGTTCAGCACATATAGATTGTGTTAAATCAACCTTCTCAAGAAGAAAAGGGAAAAGATATTTCCAGATTCACGTACAACAGCAGGACAAGAACCAAGCCATTCCAGAAAGGCGCATAATTATCAAAACATGAGTTTTGCATACTAAAACTACAACATCTTTTCCGTCAGAGAAAAAATATTTTCATCAATTATGTTTCTCAAACAACTTACAAACCCTAATCACGTACTTATCTAGGTTCAGCTAAATGGATCCTCTTGTCACAATTCTACAGCAAAAGTTTGAATTCATCAAAAGTCAATCACAGCCAGGACTACTCCACATAGGATGGATCCCTCTCCAAACCTCAATAAAGGAAACCAAAATTAGAGAAGAAATAGCTAAAGCAGAAGGTTGTCTTTGAAAAGAATCACTTCTTTAATTTACTTTTAGATCGTGAAAATCAACATACAAGAACTAAAATTTCTAACCCCATTAATTTCTTTGCTTGATGATTCATTGATAGCAAAACAAAGACAAACTACAAGCCAAATTTGAAAAGCAAAGTGTCTTTGAATTAAGGGAAACTTTTGCCCCAAAAACATGTCAAATGCTTTGAACAAAGATGAACAGCACTTTACTACAGATAAACCAAAAAAAAACAAGACCCAAATATTTTCTTATGCTATATTGTTGTGTATTCGAGAGCAGGTTTTTTCATTAGTTTAAGTTGTGTAATGCAAAGGGAATTTGAAGAAAGATCTTTTAGTTTAATTTCAGAATAAAGAAACATAGAGCTTCCCCAAGGATAGGCCCCCACCTCAACAAATCTTTTTTCAAATTGAGCAAAGACCAAGAGCGAATTATTTAACTCAAGATACAGTTGGTGGTTAAACAATTGGTACTTGTTACATTGACGATCTCCAACTAATAAATCTTCTTGGAAATGAACTCCATTTCGTATTGTAAGTTGCCCTTTTAATAAACTAAATTAACTAATAATTAAAAACATTTCAAGGAAACCACTTTAAAGGAAAATTCAGCATGTTCAAATTTATTTAATTGATGAGTGAAAAAATGAGTCTTTTCTGCCCTCAACTACAAAGACAAGCCACAACTAAAAGTAATTATAACCCCATGGCATCCACTATAAAGAGAAATAAAAGTAATTATATATGAAAGGTTAAACCGAACTTAATTTAGGACAAACAAATATGTCAATACTCAATTTAAAGATTCATATAAATTCAAAATCCTTGATCTTGCATTAGCTATATGTAGCTAGCAACATTTACTATAAAAATATTTTCCTCTCTCAATATGTAATCTTTCCTCTATCCTTAATTGTCTCCATTAAGTTTTCTGTTTCCTATGCTGATTGTTTTACATAGTTAAAGATGAAGATAAGACTATAGTCGACAAGATAATCAAAAAAGTAAAATAAAGAACTGATTAAAGATGATGGCAGGATTGAAGGCCTTCCAAAAATTATGCCATCTCCATTCAAATGCTAAAAAAATCATAGGTGCATTTTAATAAACCAAGAACCAGATATTTGGATTAATTTAGCCTCTCAAGATATAGAAACTCTTTCAACTGCATAAATAACTTTATCATGTAGCTTTAAGACCACCACAGTACAAAGGTGAACCAGAAATAGGAATACCAGATGTTTTTTGAATTGCATAAATTAAATTTCACAGATTCCAACAGATTATGATATTGTGAATCATAAAATCCTTTTTGGCAGGATATGACTATGATAGTGTGATGATATCAGATGCAATCCACTTTTAGGAAACCAGAAATCATGAATTGAAATGTATGGTGAAACAAGAAACTTTTTAGAACTTGTGCCATGGAAGTATCAAAAATCTTTTTGTACATGGAAGGATGCCAGAGTTAATAATTAACACTACTTTTGTCTCATAAAGATTTGGATGACCCAAATAAATAATCACCACCAGCACCAACTACTTCATCATGGTAGAGTAACACAAACAACTGGAACAATCTCCAAAGCTACCATCACTCCCTTGGCACACTCCCCCCACCCCAACCTTTCTTCACAAGCAACCCAAAGAAGTAAGGACATCATTGCCGCCGCCACTGATTGCAACGAGTTCAAACGGGTAACAGCCATTCAAAAACTGAACAATGAAAAATGGAAAGAAAAAGGAAACCAGCAAGCGAGAGAGATGACTGGAAGCGGCGTCAACAGGAATTTGCTTAACCATTATGAACTTCAAGCATTGTATGTATTGGGGTAAAGTACGACAAGGACATTGTTGTGGCGACCAAAAGTTGTAATTGGTGGATATAAGATGTAAATTCAGCAGAAAAAACTCCAGAGTTGTGCCAATTCAAATAGCAGAGTGGCCAATGGAAATAAATTGGCTTGATGCATCGAGAATGGATCGGGTAGTTGGTGATGTGTCATGATTATGGTAAACTCCAAAAGAGGGCCACCGTAAATATTCTGGCGATTAAGTCAATCAGGTAAAAGTTTGAGAAACTTTTACGTGTTCTATAAAATATTTCTAGTTAACATGTACAATTAGATTTTAAGAGGCTGTACTTGGGAAGGACGCTTGAAGAAGCATTCTTTTTCTTCTTTCAGTTCTTTTCCCCCCTTTCTGTTGGAGGGTTTAGAGGCACAAACTCAAAGTGGAAAGTTTATTAATCTTTATGGGGCAATGAGAGTAGTACTGATGACTCTAATATTTTCCATCTGCCTAATCAACGAGTAAATTGAAGAAGGGAATTTACCCAAAAGAGTCATCAAAGACAAATGGAAGCATCCCAGCACGGTCATTGTCGGTGTCAGTCCAGATATGGCTGTGGAGGAAAATGAACTATTTTGTAATATCAACTTCTCAAAGGCCTCAATAAATGAAATACAATTTCAGACAATATTTAGAAAGGGATAAAATTAAAACACTGTAGAGGCTCAATCATAGAAGATATAACTACCTTCTCATGCTAAGATAACCATTTGGCTTCCCCTCAATGAAAGGTGAATTTGCAAACAGTGCAGTAGCTATCTGTTTAAGACACGTGTTAGATTCCACATAATCAAATAATTTCCCACACAATACATGACCAACTTACAGGCTGTAAGGCAAGACCAGCACGAAACTTCCTTATCATATCAGCTTCAGAATGAAAATCCAGATTCACCTGTATAACACAAAGTGGACCACTGCTCATAGAAACACAAATGTAGTGTAGCATCTTAGAAGACGGAAATATGGAGGCTCCAGATATATTATGGCCACAACAAAATAAATACCATAAGAAAGCCACAAAAGAAAGTCCCAATTTTCTCCTCACCTGCACGGTGCATGTTCGGAACATCATATCAAGTCCAAGTGACCCAACTTTGGGCATGTAATTTTTCATAATCTCATATCTTCCCTGATCCAAATTATTTTGTCAGTTCACATAGTAGCTCATCAGATCCTATAAATTTGTTACACTTTATAGGAATGGGAATGCAAAAATTGAAATATGCAACAAACTAACTCATATTAACTGATGCCTAGATGCAATATCATGAAACATTATTAAAATAACAATTACAGGCTGAAGAGTTAAGCCCAACTGATTAAAACAAATCTTATTAATTTTGGAAAGTCTAAAGATCAAGGTGTCCAGATAACACCACCCTCCATATATGATCAGCAGTTACAACAAAAAGAAAATTACCATGACTGCTCTAAAGTATATTTTGGGCATATTGGAATGTTGTCCAATTTATGACTCAAAGTTATAACTTATTTTGCTTTAAGAATACATTTAACAATCTATTCTGAGAATATTACTTGTACTCTGAGCAGAGAGGAAAGAATGGCATAAAAATTATCTTTCAAATGTACCACAGAGTCACTTAATAATCAACCAATTTATGCAGAGTCATTATCTTTGCATCACAAGCCTGTCAGTCCAGGAGAGGTGGATGCATAACAGTGCAGCTTGAAAATCCTCGTGTGGTTTAAGTAAAATGATTATTGCATGAACGTTTTAAAATGATTCTTATGACATTATAAAGATCTATTATCAAGAAAACATTATCCAAAGTATAGTTTTAAAGTACAAAATGAACCCTGAAAATGAGTTTATTAATTAAAATTTCAAAAATACACAATCAATTTCCTGCCTTTTCTTACTTTTGTATTTTTACAATTGAAGTTTTTAGACAATATGCAACAACTTCCATTTGTCAAATTTCTTGGACTGTCATACAGAGCTCTGACAACAAGCAAAATTTTAAATTTTTTCAATTGCCAGAGGTCTTGACCAATTGCTAAGTTGACACCTCAATATTCTAAACTAAGAGGTTTTAGGTTCAAGTCCCACCCTATGCATGGATATTTGTCCACTTTAATTGTAGTTTCTTTTCTAAATTGTGCAACTGTATGGTTTTATTTGGAGTCATTGATAAGATTTTTATTCATTATGAAATTAATGATGAACTTGATCATTTCTCTTCCTTAAAGAATAAATTCTTCAATTGAACTTTTTGGCTTTTCTTCTTTAATGACGTCAACAGAGAAAAATTCCACAACAATTGAAACATATTAACTCCTATAATTAGATTTTAGATGTGTGTGGGGTAAATTAACCCCACTCACTTCATCATAGCTCTGGCATTGCCAATATGGACATCGAGATTCCAAAGAATCTATTTTATTGCTCATGAGGCAGCAAAAGATCAGAAATTTTTCCAGCTATTTCTCTTTTAAGTTAGATTCAAGGTAGTTAACAGTCTATTAAGCTATACAGAAACACAATCTTCTGTTGGACACAGAAAATTTGCTGCCGCCATTAAATTTGAAATCCAAATATACAAAGTGATACAGACATCACCTTTGGCATTACTGGTATGTCTTCACGTCTCCATTTGGGCTGAAAGCCAATTCCTAAAAATCCAATCCCCATCTCCTCTGCAACAGCCTTAACCTGAGTGTTCCATTCTAACAACCGTTAAGCTAATACAAATCACTGGAGTCTGATTTGGCTGGTTAAAGTGAGTTGTATACAACTAAAGTATAAGAGACAGGACATCTTTAAGAGGAGAGAGACCACATTCTCCGGCATTTTTACATGGAAAACAAGGAACCACTTCTCAATGGATTACTAGAAGATAGAGCGCGTAAGCTAAGAAATGTGGTGGAAGGAACAGAAGTACCAAACCGGAATAACAACTCATTCAAGCAGTAAACAGGGTCCATAGACATGGTTTACACTTCTATTGGAAGTTTTTTGCACTTAAGACATATGTAAATCTGTCTAAATTATGATAGCCACAGCGTGTGATAAAAACCAGATTTGAAATGGAAGCAGTTGCTGCCAATAACCTTCCCCTCACTACAGTTCAATTACGACATGCTAGGGAACAAATTTACTAGATTAGATAACTCCTGAAGATGAATATGCAAGCCAAGAACATCATAAATGACACAAAACTGTAACTCCCCGCGTGCAAGTGGGGAAAACCACGTGCATATTTTTGCGTTTTCAAAGTGAAATCAGAACTTTTCAGGAATTTAAAAGAGCGATCTTTCATGCAAGGAAAGACAAAACCCAGAATACCAAATTGCTCACGCTACGTACCATGAAAATACTAACCTGGTAAAGATGAGAATTGACTTCAGCACAAGTTTGGTGCAGAGTTTCAAGAGGTGCACCACTGAGCTCAAATTGGCCACCAGGCTCCAGCGATATACTTTGTTTTCCCTGCCAATAATAATAACGGTAGAGATTACATTGAGAGAAACAAGGGAGGTTTGCAAGTTTAACGTGCATTATAACAGCATGCATTTGGGAAATGTGAAAGATGCTCTTGGTCTTAAGTTACTTTTCAACATGAACCAGGATAGTAAAATGTTTTTCTGATCAACAGAAAATGATATATTTGGGTCGAAGGATTGTCCAACGTATAGGAATGTGCATCATGCTAGAAATTGGAGAAAGAAATGATATACCTGTTTGAGTCCAATAATGTTTTCTCCTTCCATTATTTTATCCCAATCAAATCTCTCAGATATACCTTTAAGAAGCTCTGCTATCTGTTCATATTTCATGGGTCTTAATGTTTCAATTTCAAACCCAAATTTTTCATGCTCAGTCCCTATCCTGCATGAGGCCAATGATATATGGTTGTATAGATGTCAAACCACAGTTAATATATGAACCATCCAACACATGCACATACAACAATTAAGTCCAAAACTAGAACTGCTTCCAAAGAAAATCCAAACTGACAGTTGAAATTTCTGACAACAAAACAGAGTCCCAGGCTCCATGTACTTTGAAAGGACTAGATTCATGACGATGGCCAAAATCATAAGGTGATGCTAGGTTTTCAGGCCAAGAAAAACATGAACACTTTCAAGTAACCATTTTGAACAAAAGAAAAAGACAGCAAGCACAACCACCAATACTAACATGAAAAATGATTAGTGGAGTAAGAACTTGACCACATTCCTGTTAGCCAATAAACAATAATCAGGAAAAGAAAAAACAAACTATATAGCTAAGCAGTTTCACAATTAATCTGATGGAAGCAATTCAAACAAATAAATTTGGAAAATAATCTTGTGGATCCTTTTACAATAAAAGATTAACTAAAATCTAACCACGGATAAGAGCTAGAAGTTCAACCTCCACTTTTCCTTAGGCTTGCAACCAGCAGCAAGGTATCCTACAAGATCTTCTTTTGTAAGCGGCTCAGCTGCAATAACAGCATCTTCCGTAGGAGGACTTGCAGCAACAGTTACCCGATGCCCTCGCCTCTGTCCCGCTTCTGTGCCATCTGAGCTCCAGCTCTGTGTCACTTTCAGGGAACTCCATGTAGGGGAACGCATACCAAAGAAGATTTCCTTAGCTTTGGCTGACTCTATTATGTTGGCAAAGCTATTAACTCCATTATGTGTAGCTTTAAATTGTATAGTCTCAGAACGAATGCAGTGTGATGAACCAGGATGAGACATCAACGCCATGCCAGAGAGCTGAAAAATCAAGCATACAAATATTTAAGGAACTGTCTTTTGAACTAAAAAGATTGTTGGTTTGCTATGCGCAAAGACCACAGGATACAACCTGGTACATCAAAATATCCCAAATGGCAAGTGGTTCTAGGAGATTGTTGCAACTGAATTCATAAACAAATTACAAATATTGAAAAGCAGTATATAAACAGCACAAATGCCCACAAATCAAAGCAACTCCAATTTTCACATCTATGGTTCGATGCTCTGTGGCGTCAAACTAACTAACGATCAGCACATGATGTCTTATCTTATATGTTCATGCCGTCTAGAATGGACTGCAATTAATTGGAGAAGCAATGGGGGGAGATTATCACAATGCTTGTATGTATACATACATACATAATATGATGCGCTGATGGAAACGACAGTCTTTTCTAAATTTTAGGAAACAGCACAAAAATCCGATAAAACTGTTCGACATATAAATATTTTAAGTTATAAGTATTAATCTGTCACATATACACACGTACACATGTAGTCATACAATTATTAACAAATTTATAAAGGCATATTGGTGCGAGTGAAAAGAAAAAAAAAATAATTTACTGGCGCGATTTGTAAGGGGGGAGCAGAAGGCAGTGGTTTTGAATGAGACCACACTCTGTTTGAAGTAATTTTTACAACTTTTTGTTTTTTAGTTAATCCATTTATCATTTGCTTACTTTCTAAAATCTATAATATAATAACAACCTTATTTAATCGAAATGTGTCAATCTCATCGATTGTGTGTCCAACACGCCATTGAATATGTTTAATTATTTTATTTTGTCTAATTTATGGTGTGTCAAAGACGTGTAGTGGCCTGTTGCTCCGGGGGATACGAATGATCCTTTGAAGCATTCATGCATAATAGCATATTTGCATATCTACTTAAATTGAAAGTTGCTGGCAACCGTGCAGAAGAACCATCATGACATTGATTTACACTTCTTCTGCAACCAAGTAACCAAAAGAACATTTCCAGTCACTAATTCAAAACTTCAAGATAATCCTCAAAGATATCACAAATGTAAGATAATCCATAAGAATACCGCGGAGAAACTTCCACTCTGTCATAAATGCTGAGCTCATGAAATGCATTTGAACGTAATCCAAATTGATATGACGAAGCGGACCAGAAAAATCTAAAAGACCACCTCATACAAGAATCAAGAATCTTTGAATCGGCATGAAAAAGAATGCAAAAAAGAAAACTCACGATTAACAATGGGAATTCTGTAAAAATCGAATCTTGACAAAACACTGCCAATGAACAGAAGAAGAAAATACCTGTAGCGGCTTCAGAAAAAACAAAACAAAATTTCAGTACAAGAAAATACCTTCAGCGGCTCCAGTAAAATAGAAGAAGAATTCCCAGTCTTGGGCTGACGGAAATAGCACAGGGAGTGTGCTGGTGCTGGTGGGATTGTAGAAGTAGCGTATTATTGTTTCGTACACTAGCATTTACTGACAGAGACTAAAAAGTGGTGGCAAAGAACGATGGAAGGGACGCGGGTGTGCGGCACCATCCACTCTTCTTGCTGTGGTCCCTTCCACTTGTCCTCAGACACGTCATCCCATCATAAAGATTCCAACAACGATTAAAATAAATAAATAAATAAGTACTTATGAGGGAAAATGGAATATTTTTCTTTCTTCTTTTTCACTTTTTGGGGGGCTTTTTTTCAAACTATTAAAAGGAAAAAGAAAATAAATAGTAATAATTTAGGTCCGATCCCCTTTTGAATAAAAATATTTGCCCACATTTAAATATGCATGCAGGTGATTTAAAGAGGCTTGCAAATGAGTGATTATTGGTCGGTGCTTCTTCTCAGTTTCGAATTTTATTTTTCTATTTTTACTTCCAAAATGTGAAAATAAGTGTAAAATATTAACTTTATAGGATTAAGATATTGACTTTATATGATTTAGATATTAAAATATCGAATTAGTAAGTGTAAATTGTGTTTGAATTAGCAAGTGTAAAATATTGACTTTATAGGATTAAAAATAATATGTTAATATAATAGTGATAATAAAAATGATAATTTATTTTGTTACGAATGTCATTATTTTTTATGTCACTTTGATAAAATTTATAATTTGAATTTTTTATGTGTCCTTACTTTATTTTTTAAAAAAAGAAATAATTATTTAATTATTGAGTTTAAGTATTCAATCAAAAAAAAAGAGTTTTAAGTATTCCATATATATATAAAAGAAAAAAGAGTTTTAAATATTTTTAGATTACTGCATTTGTGTCCTAATTGATAAAATAAATATATAAATTTGAAAATGATCGTCATGAATATAGAAATGATATAAATGATATTTTTGTACAACACCTAAATAACACAAAAATACTTTCAATTTTAAATACTTTAAAAAGTAAAATATAAATATAAATGTAAATAAACAAACTCAAGCTCCGTATCCTAACTCACTAAATTAGTTTCACTAGAAAATCGTTTTAAGTAATGATTTTATTTGTAAAATAATTGGTTATTAGAATGGTAAAATCACAATTTTGGATTGAACATCTTTGTTTTTATTAATTTTGATTGGTACAGCATAAAGCCAATTCTCAATAAATTGCCAATTTTTGAATTTTTGTATTAAAGTGATTTAATATCTAATGAAATAATATTCTTTTATAGCATAGACATGGAAGATTATTGGAAATAAATCGATTGATTTGTTAATTTCACAAAAAATAAGTATCATTATTATTTTTCAATTGAGCTTCTCCAACTAGGTTAAAAACAGGAAGACCATAACACACATATATATATATGTATATGTATATGTATATAAAGGTGTAGTAGAAGAAAAATGAATTCTTTGGATGATGACATGCTGTAACTTAAAGTCAAATAATGTGATTTTTATTTTTTCAATTTTCTTTCTCTCAAAATAACCGCCGCCGCCGCCCCGCCCCCCTCCCCCGGGCCATATGTTATTGTTAAGGAATTAGAACCCCGCACGTCTCGTCGCAGTTTATTCGGACATTAAACGTTCGTACATCGTCTAAATCCGTTAATTGCACCGAACTGAAACTAATTTGGATTAATCAGAAAATAATTGGCAATTAGACTAATAAGAAAATTGATTTTACTTTCTTAATTATTATAGCAAAGTAGTGGATAGTGATTAACTCGGCATTAGTGGCGGCCGCCAACACACTCATGGGCCACGGCTGCTGCATAGCGTTCAGGGATGGGAATAGGAATAAATATTAACGTGATGATTGATATGCATAAATAAAATTAAATGAAAAAAAAATTATGTTAGTATAATTTATTCTATATTTAGTATGATAAAAAAAATAAAATCACTATTTTTTATTTAATTTTAATATTATAATTGATATTTAGTAATGATAAGTAAAAATGGAATAAAACTATGTTAACGCCCAAATTATCCTTTTGTAAAAAAATTATTAAAATAAAATATTTTATTGATAAATTATTTTTATCTCATGATTTTATGCTTTTTATGTAATTTTTAATTTTTTATTTCGTAAAATTGCATGACAAATACAATGATTTAATATTTTGGGAAGTAAAAATAAGATTTTGTGAGTAAAAATAAAAGGATGTGACATCTGATTAATTTTTCTTTTATTGGAGTTTGAATATTATGGGAGAAATCCTTTTAGATAAGAAGATATATAAGAATATTTTGTGATGGTCTAGAATTCTATTATTAAATATTATATGGCAATTTTATCAAATACAAAAATAAGTTAATTCATCGTAAATTAATAACAGTTAAACTTATGGGGGAGGAAAGAAAATTAAAAATAGTTAAACCCATATTTGTAGGAATGAACATTATTATGAAAAAAATAAGAACTTTCATTCTTAAATTATTATACCAATCATAAATTTTGGAATAGAATTAAAAATGCTTATTCCATTCATATTTCATTCTCACATTCCAATCCTTTCAAGCATTTGCACATTGTCTAAATCTATTAATTGCACCGAACCGCAACTAACTAGGGTTGATCAGAAAATGATTGGCGATTAGACCAAAAAGAAAATTGATTTTACTTTCTTAATTATTATTATTATTATTATTATTATAGCAAAGTAGTGATTAACTTGGCATTATCGGCAGCTGCCGCCATATTCGTGGCCCACGGCTGCTACAAAGTAAAAACTATTCTAGGAAGCAATTATGGGACTATTTTACATACTATTCAGAATGGAAATAGATTAAGTCGTTCGTTAAGAATCTAGAACTCAATCGATGTATGTTCTAACTAAATTTAATTTATTTAATAAAATGATCATATTAAAGCTTAAAGAGTACCTTTTTCTAATTAAATATGCTAAATTTAGACTCTTTTAAAAATTCATAAACTCAACAATTCTGTCCTATTTATCAATATAAAATAATTTATTTATATTATATATTAATAAGTTAATATAAAATAGCTTTTGCTTCTTAATCAACATTTGATAAAAGTAGGTTAGTTTACTTTTAGGCTCCATTTTCATATAACTTTTATTTATGTACAACTATTTTATACTTTAGTTTTAACTTTCATAATTGTGTTATCTATGTATCTATTTTTTTTAATCTTTTTGACTAGTGTTTATATACGATTTCATAATTTACTTAATTTTTAGGCTTATTAAATAACTTGACATATTAAAGTTCATTGCAAATTTGAACCTATTAAAAATCTGAACTTACATAATATTTAAGCCTAGCTAGAATCTTAATAGAAAACAGGCTTTTAGACTATATCAATGTTTTTTAATTTATTAAAAAGGCTAAGTCTTGGCTTGGGGGAGGGGTGGAAGCTTAGATAGTAGGCAAAACTCGAACTTATTATTTACATAATAGATTTAGCCTATTTAAATTAAAACCTAACCTGACCTAATCTATCTTTACCCCTATTGGTGTTTTGCATTGATAGATTATTTGCAGCACAATATAAGAATTCGAGTGTGATAGTGGTAGAAAGAGATTAAATTGTAATTATAGCTCTCTTTTTTACTGATGAAAAAGGAAAAAAATTACGTCAAACAATGGGACTCCTATATTTTATTGTCCTAAATCTTTAACTGCTTGAAGTTGAATTTGCACAAAGAGGATTCTAATGAATCCAATCAAAAAGGAAAAAAGTGTGGCCATTTGTCTACTTTCAGTGCTAATGGACAGTTGTGCTGAAAAATTTAGTTGGAAGATGTTGGAAAAATATTGTGATTAATTGCATGTAAGAAATTTGTACAACGTACTTAGAGTATAATTATCAATCACAATTCATGCTATAGGAAAAATGGCAATTTAATATAGTAATTCATTCAAAACATATTAAGAATTATAGTCGGCACTTTTGAATTCTTATTTTACAAAAATCTTTCAAGTAATTTGAAAGTTTAACAAGAGTTCCATTTAATAAAGAAACTCTCTCTTTTGTTATTTTTCTAATGAATTGAGATCTCAAAAAGAAAACACTCATTTCTTCTCTAGTTGGACAAAACAATTCGGTTTTCTATTGGAATTTGATGCTCAAGAGATTGTTCAGTTTGTCCATAATTATATTGATCTTCCATCCTCTCTAAGCCTTGTTATGAACGATTGTGAAATTCTAAAAGAAGGCTTTTCTCATTTTCATATTATGTTTGTAAAATAATCTGTGAACTCGGTAGCTTATATTATAACTGAAGCGTTGGGTTGGGTTTCTGTGGCCGATCGTTAATTTTGGAGTGATTGTCATTCCTCATTTATTGTTGAAGTTATTGGTCATGATGTTTAATGAGTGAAATTCCGAAAAAAAACAAAAGAATTATTGATAAGCCTAAATTTCAATAAGAATAAGTTGTTAGCTGTATTGTTAATTTATTCCGTGCAAATGAATGTCTCCTCAAAAGATAGAAAAAGAAGAGGAAAATGATTAGGATCACGAGGCAAAGATGACCAAGCCAAGGTAGAATTGATTCTTGTTGGATCTATGTGGTCTTTTTGATGTTCCTTAGTCTAAAATTATAAATTTGGATGTATGCTCAACAATAACTATTCTATGCTTAAATTAACAAAATCAATAATAATACTAATAGCCCATTTGGTTTTATTTCCAAAAACATTTTCAATTTTTATGTATTTTTAAAATTCAAAAAGTTAATTATGAAATAGAAATAGAAATTGAGATGTATTCCGATGAAATGTTATAAAGTAATAATTAGAATAGGTTATAGAATTGAAAAGTGGGTTAATTTATATTTAAAAAGATTTATTTTTTAAAATATATGTATATTTTATTAATTTAAAAATAATAGTATATACTTTATTTCAAATCAAATTTAAATTTAATTGATGTAATATAGGATAATATGGTAGGTTTAGAAAGAATTTTAAAAACAAAATATATATTTTTTTCTGAAAAAAATTTATAAAAAAATATTTGTTTTTAATTTTTATTTTCAAATAAAAAAAAAACTGGGGCTAGGAAATGAGCTGATTTTGGAAATTGATGTGTTGGTAAAGTCCAAGAGAAATCAGCTGATTCAATGGTTTAATATGTGCCGGATGGGGTTTGACCCATAATAATATCTGGATTCGAATCAAGTATCAAGTATCCCCATGTTAAGCGGCTTATTGGGCCGTGGCCCAATTGCAATTTGTGATCTATTCTGGGGTCAAAAATCTTAGGAGTACCATCATGCTCTTTGATGAACACTATCGACAACTTCTGCAAAGCAAATTTTAGTTACTGGATTATCAAGAAGTGTATTGTGTATGTCATAATATTGTTACAGGCTTACGCTTACAGCAGCAATCCCTAGTCTAGAAAGCAAGAGATCAACCTCAGTAGGCCCAAACCCGAAAAATAGTTTATATACTCTGCGGCCCAACAACAAAAGATGCAGATTTGCCATTATGATAAACCGTTCGTCCATTCTCTGTTATCCCCTGTTTTTTTCTTTCAGCAACAACAATCACTGGCACTTCTCTTTTACCTGTTTTTCTTTTTTCCTAACAGGAGTCGGACATACGTTTATTTGAGTAAATCTTTTCGGCTTTCTCTCTGATACTTTCAATTGGGACTGGCAATCTTGAGTAATTATGCCAAGATTAGACAGTGTTTAAGTGAGATTATAAACATTTCAAAATATTTCACAAAATGTGTGAATGCTTATAAGGTGTGAGAAAATTAAATAAAAAAAAAATTATGAACCCCCAAATTAGAGTGTTATGCTATATAAATTCTAGTAAAAAATAGTAAGACACTTCTGACGTCATCAATCGATTGATTGAGTAACATAGTGTGAATCATGGGGTGTTGAACTCAAGTGTGTATGCATGTATTAACCAAAAAAAAAGATTAAAAATTCATGACTTATTTTTAAATTTTAACAAACTTCTTTACTTTTAACTATTTTAATTGTTAAAAATTGTCTCTCCTAACAATTTATAAGTTCCAAAATTTAATTTAGTCTAAATACTTCAAAAACTTAATTTTAAGATAAAATCTGGCATTTTATAAACTTTAAAAAGATAACTTAAAAGTAAATCTAGTCAATCTGCCTATTACTCTAGTCCTAGCAACCATTTCAGAGGTTCCATTTTTTACTTCTTAGTGTTAAATCACAAGCCGAGAAAAATACTAGCTAAGAGTCACATACCCAATCAAAACTATGCTTGAAATTAGAAGTTTCAGTTCCATTTAAGCCTCACTGCAGATACTACTAACAGATGATATAGAAATAAGAGTTAAAAGAATACTAGTGCATGCAAGAACTTGGACAAACGAATATGGAATTCTAGCCACATATTATGATAAAGATACTACATATAAGATACAGTACACGGTAATCCAATGTAGACCACCTTTGGCAGTTTCCACTTCTTCCAACCTTTTTTTCCTTCAAATTCTACCCCAATAACTCTGTTTCCTATTCTTTATACACATGATAACAGCAGGTATTCATGGCCAAGAATTAGACTAAGGATAACACTCTGTACATTTGGAAAATATCACCAGAACCCATCATAAACACCTACTGATGAGGATAGATACCGGTCATCTTCTGCCTCAACCTCCATCTCCAACTCTGGTTCAGTGGACCCAAACTCAGCTGATTCAATATCAGCAAGGTTCTTTAGATCGACGACTGAGAGTTCATCAAGGCGTCTCACCACCAGATCAGCTGCTCCAAGCTCATACACAGGGTGTTTACTAGCAACAGCAACACATTTCATCCGTGCATCATGTGCAGCCTCCACCGTTTGATTTGAGTTGCCAAAGACTATACACCTCTCGGGTATGAACTGTAGAAGCTGAGCTGCATAGACAAACATCTCGGGATCAGGCTTCCCTCTATAGACATCCTCCGCCGCCACAATGACATTAAATACTCCTTCAATCCCAATGGCTCCAATTGCTCTCTCAAGAGACTTTCTTGGCCGGGTGGAAACCAAAGCAATTGGCACCTTGTGATGCATCAGAACATTCACAAAATCTTGGGAACCAGGACGAAATCTATAAATCCCACCCTGAAAAGCTTGGTAAATCTCCTCCTTCCTAGATGCCATTCTCTTCAGTTCACTTGGATCTCTTGACCAGCAAAGAACTTCTCCTATTGCTTGCTCATTTTTCATACCTTCTATCCTCCGAAGCATGAAAGCTGGTGGGGGTGATTTTCCTTCTTCCTGAGAAAGAGCCAACCATGCTTGCTTCTCGAGATCTGGATTATCTTCAACAAGCACCCCTTCCCACTCAAATACAGCACCTAACCACCCACAACCCATCCTTTCTTGTCGAAGCAATGGATTATTAAGTGCAGGATTATCTGCCTTATTCTCCGGTGGCCACAACCCTGGTCTTTGATCCACACCAGTGTCAATTTCACATCGGAAGTCTCTAGGTATTTGCTCTTCCTCACGGTATGAATGTGCCTCTTTGGTTAATTCCATAGCTTGAGCTTTTATCATAGATATCACTGGCTGCTCAGCACTCCATCTCAGAAGAGAAGCAGGGAAAGAAACTTTCCTAGTGATAAATTGGGCAAAAGGTAGCTGGCAAGGATCAGCCATCCTCTGCTTATTTGAGAAATCCTTGCAACAGAAACTTCCATAAATCGGACGGTGCCCCAAAAGAGATGTTTTAGCAACTGAGTCCACCATCTTTATCAATGAATAACCACTACAACAATAGCCTAACTCTAGTTTGGCTTCACAACTCAATTTGGTTCCTTCTTCCAACTATAGAAAAGCGGTTCTTAGCAAGTAATTAATCTTAGCTCCACAATTTTGCTTTTACGGGAAGGCCTTCAAAGGAATCAAAGTAGTTCAGGCAGAATCCACCAAACATTCACCAAAAACACAGACAATATATTCAGCCTCTACTCTATTACTTTTCTACTCATTACTTAAAGCACTGTTTATAATAATAAGAGAACCTCCTATTCACTGTGTGACGCACAAGCTACTCACAGAAAAGTAAGCATAAAACAAATTCTTCCACAACGTAAAGATTCCAACTTTACTCAAACGGTCAAACCCCATCAAATTACCCAGCCCAATTCCATGATTTAAGCACGATAAATGATTACAACTAAAAAAACACACAGCTAAAATCCAATCCCACAAGCGAAAAGATTAGAATAATGAGAAATTGTTTTCTATATACAGAAATCCCAAATGATTTTAACTATAGAAGCCAACACAAATACAGAGAGAAACAGAAATTATCACGTCTGCCTACGTATTTACAAAGACCAAAAAAAAAAAAAAAGAAGGGACGAAGGGACGAAGGTTAATCTCGAACCTGGGTGGGGGAGGGGTGAAAAAAGAGTTTTGATGATAGAAAGAGAGAAGATTGTAGAGCGGCAAAGAGGGATGAGATTTTTTTTGCTGTTGAACTGAAAACATGGCTTTGATTTCCGCATTTGTGTGGTTTATAAGCATTCTTGGGGACTAATTGATTTTGGGGAAGCTTTCTGGGAAGTGGGAATCCGCGGTGCCGGCCCGGCAGGCCGACTTTGGTTTGACCCGATTGCTAAAGTGTTTGTATTTGAAATATTTGGGAAAAAGAAAAAGAAAAAAGAAAAGGATTGAAAATCAAATTTTGGGTGTTTAGATGATTAAGAGCTTGTTTGGTTTCATTTTCACTTTTTATTTTTCATTTCTATGATTTTGAAAGGGTGAAAATAGGGATGTAAATAAGATGAGATGATTCACGAACAGTTTGGACTTAACTCAATAAAAGCTTGTATTCTGCTCGATTTATTCAACCCCAAATCTAGTCAAGCCAAGCTAAGCCTAACTCAATAGTATTCGATTGAAAAAGCTCGCGAGCCTAAATAAATTTTTTATTATATATATATATGTATGTGTATACATGTATAATTATAATCTAGGCCTGTATAATAAAATATATCAAATAAGTAAACAACAACAATAATAATAAGGATAAAATCCACTTTATCCCCTTGTACTTATATATATTTAGAAAAATATATAACAAAATTATCTAGAAAAATTATAATTATAGATTTTTTTTGAGTTTAAATGAACTCGAGTTAATCCAAACTTATACGAGCTTGAACTTATATGAATCGAACTTTTCTATTTTTCTATTACGAGCCTTATCAAGTCAAATTTAATAAAACTCGCAAAGACTTCATATATTCCAATGAGCCAAGCTTGAGCCAACTAGATTTGGGCTCGGTCGTTTACACCCCTAGGTGAAAAATTAGTTAGTAAAAATAGGTTGAAAATGAGTTTATATTTAGATAAATTGTTGGAAAAATAATAATTATATTAGGTTTAATAGATTGTAGGTAGAAAGATATAGCAATAATGAGGAAGAAAGAGAAGATATATAGGTTATTGAGAAATGTATTTTGAAAATAGAAATAAAAATGATGTTGGATAAAAATGTATAAAAAAATTATATTTTTCAATATTTAAATAATAGAAAATGTAAAAATAAAATTTGAAAATGAAACCAAACGAACTCTTAACCTTTTTTTTAAAAAAATAGAAGAAAAATTAACTAGAAGTCATTTGTATACAGTTACTAGGAGTGTCAATTTGAATGATTTGGATGGGTTCGGGTTGGATTAAATTAGGGGTATAATATAAAATACTAAACTCAAACCCAATCTGATCCGATGCTAAATGTAAAAGGTTCAATCTTAACCTAACCTATCAAAAATTTAGTCAAATTTGGTTTGACTTGATTTTTAATCAGGTCACCTATTAACTCAATAAATCCAACACAACCTTATAAACTTGATCCTGTATATATTTTATTTTTTATATTTACAAACTCCAATATGCATGTTTTAAACTTATATTAAAATTAATATTCAAATTTAAATTTTGAATCAATATTAATTAATAATTAGATCCAATCAATATTCAAATTAAGATTAAAATTAATAAGTTAAACATTATCAATATCAAATGATAAAGAACTCAGGTCACTCAACAAAAGGCACAATGGTAGTGTTGGGTGGCGGTAATAGTTATAAGCTTATAGCCATAGTGATGACAAACTAATATTGATCGCCATGGCCAAACTTTTGTTTAGAGAGAGAGGATAGATTCTTCTTTGGCTCTAATCTATTTGGATAATTAGAATTGAATTTAAATATTGAACTTCTAACAATTTTGGTACACTCAGATCCCATGCTAAAATTTTGAAGTTAAAGTAAAAGAAAGCATTCATTTATTTTCTTATATGTTATTGTAATCTTTAATAATTTTAATATATTTATTTATTTTTATGATGAGTAAAAGAAAAAATAAAATAGAAGGAAAGTGACAAAAATAGTAAATAATTGGAGAGAAAAATACAAGAGAAGAGAAAAGAAAATTAACTTAATAATTATGCAATTTAAAAAATAATGATGAAGACATTGTAAGAAAATAAAAACAGACAAAAAAAGACTTGGTGCTTTGTAGATAGAATATATTATCTCCATTATTTTCAGTTGGATTGGGTTAGATTTATCGAGTTATTGGGCATCCATTTATTATTTTCAAGTTAATTGGGTTGACTTAAAATCAACCCAATCTTATTTTTCTTCTTCAAGTCAATTTCAGGTCCGATTCAATTTAACCCAAACTTGAAAATATTTAATCCAAATCTAATTCTTTTTTTTGGATGGATCATATTCAGATTGTTAGGTTGGGTTAGACTGAATTTTGACACCTTAAATCAATTTCTATGTATGTAAAATATTTTTCAATAGTACATATTATTTAAATTATATTAAAAATTAACATGCATTTAAAATACATATTCTATAATTTGCATGATTATGAAGATAACAGTTATATAAACTTAAGATTTCATAATTTATTACTAGATCAAAGAAAAAATAAAATTCATTATAATATTGATCTTTTCTTGTGACAAGGGAAGTTTTTGAATATACGGTGGTCATTAGGATATATAAATTCTATTGAATATATGTGATAAACAAAATAGCAAAACTCAGTGCATTTTAAATTTGTGTCACAACTCCTACTATAGAGATAAAAAAAAAAGGGCATTCCTTTTATAATACTAGCAGTCATTTGTACATAAAATATTTTAATGGTATCTTATTATTTGTACATATTCTCGCATTTATCATATTAAGACTCGGCATGCATTTAAATTATATATCTATAATTTGTATAATTATGAAGATAACAATCACATAAGATAAAAATTTCATAACACATTGCAAGATTAAAGGAAAAATTTCAAAATTCATTAAATATTGAGCTTATTGTTTTGTAAGAGAAGTATTTGAATAAATTGTGGTTATTTGCACATAAAAATTTTATTGAATATATAAAAATAAATAAATACAATAAACTCAATATTTGTGAAACTTGGTATCATAATAGTATAGATTATAGATTATAGATTTTTATCTCGTCTAAAAAAGCTCAAGTGGGATTTTATTCCCTTCAACTTTTCCTCAAAAAATTAAAATTAATGTTTAGTATAGCTGGATCTATTCCAATGACTTCTCTGTTTCTAACATTATGTCTGAACTTTAAATTTTAATTAAAAAAATTAAAAAATTAAAATATAAAACACTAAAGTTCCATCTTAAAAAAAGTCCTTTTCTTAAATTCAAGGTCTATTTAGAATTTTCCTGTTTAGAGTTTTCCTCGCTTAAATTCAAGATTGTAGACTTTTAATGTCCTTTAGCATATTTAGCCTCTCCACTTCCCCGTTGATTAACTATGAAAAATGGTTTGTCAAGTTTTTATTTTTGAAGAAAAGTAATAAACTTTATAGTTGTTCGAGGGTGTATGAAAATATATGGACGATTTGTATAGGTATTTATGTACACGCACAAATTATTCATGTCTGATAATCCAAGCATAGTAAAATGTACTAGTCTAATGTAGATTTTATTTTTTTTAAAAAAATAGGGATCATCCTCAATTTGATTTGAATACTCTTGCGGTCTCAAATTCATTCTCGATCTAAAATTAGAATTGATGAACTCAAAATTGCTTCAGCCCTCACATTGCCCCCTCTAAGATCATAAGCTTGCACAACTAAACTCGATGATAGTCTAATATAGATTTGCCCACAAGTTCCTAAAAATACTAACTTCTAGGCATCCTTAGAAAAGTCAATCAAAAAACTAATATTGGTAATGTCTGTTTACAAATTACATATTTTGGGAAAATGAGTTTTGGAAGTGGAGTTGAGGAATATGAAATTTGTATTGGAGAGTGTGAAGCACATTTGTTTGTGATTTGGGAATAATAAGAAAATTATTTTGAAAAAATTTGGTATGTTTGTTTATGTTTTGGGAGGAGACATATTCTATTATAGCAGTCAAATCAATGTCTTTTTATTGGATTTTGAGGGTGTAAATAGATTTTAGTAATATTTTTTATTATGATATAATAATAAAATATAATAATATGTTAATGTCTGTATATGTGACTAGTAATGATTGTGATGTAAAGAATATGGGGTTTGTAGTCATTTACAGTTAAATTACAAGAATAATATAAATATTTTAAGACTCATTTTAAAAGAAAAAAAATGCACATATTTAGTTATATTCCTCCAAAATAAAATTATTATGGGAGAATGTAACCAAACATAGCCATTGTTTTTGGAAGGCGAATATATGGACAAATAGTAAGGCTGCAAAGAAGTATGTGGGGGTGTTAGAAACAAGGCTAGAAAGTAGTAAATTATTTATAATGTAATCTTTAGTCCTTTTCAATTGAGTCGGAGCAAATTATTTAGATTATCCACTAAGTTATGGATAAGTAATTGGTGAGAAGGTCAATTGGGAGCATGATTCTATTCATTTTATTAATCTATAAGATGATTAATTTATTTGAATTGCTCCCTCCTTTTTCCTCTTTTTCTATGATTACTTGTCAATTTCAATAAAGCTTCACACGTTATGATAAAAAAAGATAAAATATTTTTAATTGTAGAATAGTAGGGTGCGCTAAATACTTCATTTTAAATTATTTTACAAGTTGGAAATTGGATAACCTTTCAAACTTATAATGCAATTGATATTCATATTTGGATGGAATTTGATCGAAATTGAGATGAGATTACATTTTCTATTGTATTGAAATTCTTCTTTGTGTAGGAAGACTAATTTATATGAGATCATTTCTTGATGAAAATACAAACATTGTGTAATTTTTTTATGCTAATAAAGATTATTTCTTAAGTTTTCTTTTTACGCTTATGTTGTGTGGAAATGAGTGAGTAACTAAGTGTATATCTATCAATCTGAGTGAAAGAGGGTTTATAACTGATTATTGTAGATAAACTTGACTCAAAATATATAGATCAGTAATTTTCAATATGTATGTTCAATACAATATTTATGTATAGTATTTTTCAATACTAGCCAAATAAATTTGAAAACTACTAGAGGTAGACAATGATGTATTCAGAGAAACACCCAAATTTAAATTAGAACAATAGTAAAATAATTGCCAACTATGAAAACAACTTACACTATATTTAGTATAAGAATTTTAATGAGGTAAGGAGAAGAAAATGTTAACGAAAAATATTCTGATTGTTTAGTCGGTAAGAAGAATATAACATAATTTGAGGAAATTTTTTTCCTTTCTTTTAAAGTTGTGAGGAAAATGAGAAAAAAAAAACAAACAAACCTCATTTACCTATTTTCTCATTCTTTAACACGTTCATTATTTACAATCTTTCCTCATAGTTTCTTTCTTAAACAATCAGATAGATTTAAATTTTTTTTTATTTTCCCAATATTTTTCAGTTTTTATCAAACTTAAATCGACCAAATGATAAAGTTCCCCAAATTAAAAAATTAAGAACACAATTGAAATGTGTAAAAATGGCTAAATAATAAGGCGAAAATGGAAGTGAATTTGCTAACTAATTTAGACTTTTCAATTGAATTCTTTAAGATGTTCTTGTTTGAAATGGTGAAATTTTTTCTTTGTTTTGTTACGTGGTTTTGCTTCACCGCTGTGATGAACACTTTAGTATCTCCATTTTATAGTGGGGCCAATAACAAAGAAAAAAATCGGTGAAGGATATATAATTTCATTTCATTTCACGTTCAAATTTAGGGGGGCTGCCAATAAGTACAATCCTTTGGTCAACTTTTTTGTCTTGAAAAAGCTTCAAGTTGACTTAGACGTGCGGCGTGCAAATCTACAAACACTTTAGACAATTAAAACAAGTTACCTACCCATGTGGCTCTCAGCCTCACACCCATGTATGTCTTTAGCCATCTATTTCTCGTGTTATAAATACCGGTGGACCGGTGGGTTTGAGCATGAATGAGTACCGCCAAAGAAATTGAAGAATTAATTTATAATGACAAGTTGAAATAATTAATTTTTTAATTAAAAAGGGTAAAGAGTGATATGTATAAAATAATATATTAATTTTTAATTTTTAATTTATCTTCGAATTTATTAAATATAATTCAAAAAAATAAATAATTAATTTTACTTAATACTCTAATATTTATTTTATACTTAAATCAAATATTAACAAATGTCAATGATGAAGTGTCAACATTTACGGATCAATTAAATAAAAAATATTTGATATTATCCCTTGATGTTTAATATTATCTTATTAAAGAAATAACTATTAAAGAAGTTCAAGCCAATTTGAAAGTCTCCCATCAAGCATCTATATAAAGGGGGTGATCAAAACTGATTCAACACATAATACAAATCCTAACAAGTGAGAAAAACTTTGAACTAATTCAACAATTTTTTCTTGCAAATTCAAGGAGATCTATTGTTAGAATTTTAGCACCTAAATAAACTAATTTATCTCGTTGAGGAGATATTTTAGTACTAAAATTAATGAAATATTAAATGAGCAAATTAAGCTAAAGAGTTAGCTATGTGTAGAAATTATTAAGACGTGGGAGTGAGTGGATAGTGTATAAAAATAATCCAAAAATTCTAACAATAATTATTCTATATAATTATTATTTGAATTATTTTAGATTTCGAATTTTGGAGACCGAAATTAATTCTTCCAACAGTCGACCAATTCGCTTAAAAGATGCAACCCATGCTTTTTAAAATTAAAAATAAAGGTCACAATCTTTATTTAGTTTGACAGAGTTATGGATATGTCTTATAAGGATAGACACATGTCTTATAAGAATAGGCACTTTAGTCCTATAAATATAGGTGATGTCTAGTCTCCATAATTAGAAAAAAGAAATATACAAACAAGCATTCTAGCATTATAGCATTCTAAGCATACTTTCTTACATACATACATATATATTCTTCATAAAGTACAAAAGGTTCAAATCAGTTGGGTTTAGAGGTTCAGTCTTTAAGAGTGCTGCCTTAGACTATTCGTGAGTCATTGTATCTTGGGAGGTCGTCCGCAAGAAGTTCTCGAGCACCTGTAGGAGGCAGATAAAACTTTAAAGAAACTGTGTCCGTACAGATCTCAGCTCGTTTTTTTATATTCAAATTAATTCACACCGCTTCGGGTGTGTTATTATTTTCTAAGTTTAATTTTCGATTGGTTTGATAAATTATATCTCTTGTTAATATACTTATGCATGTAATACTTGGCTAAGTTCATTTTATGTGGTATTCAATGCTTTCCGTTTTGCACCACTAAATTATATATCAACATAGACATGTACTAATGTCTATCAAATTTAAAGTTTTACTTCGTCTCTTCCTGTGTGGAAAGTTTATCTTGTTAACTTGTGATATTTATATGATTTAGTGGCATATAGTGGTTTTGGATCAAGTTGAAAATAATAATAATAATAATTTTCGTTCAAATCAAAAAATGTCTAAATCCTACATAGGCATAAAAATTACCATATCTTCTTTAGATGTGCTGAACACTGTTGCCATTGGGTTTTACTTAATTTGCTGAAAGTTTTAATTATTTGCTAAACTAATTTCTTTGCATGTTACAAGTCTAATTAATAAGCCAATTGTTGTGTCCCCTAAAAGCATCTTCTCTATTTGCCGTCATAAATGTCTTTTTCCTTAAGATGCAATTTGTGACGTTAAAGAATTTGGGGGAAATCTTATGTCTATCTTAATATGCTTTATTTGTCTTAGTTTCTATCCTAGTAATTTGTGATGGTATCCTGTTGTATTTTGTAATCTTAATCTTGTCTAGTTCCCAAATTCCAGTTAGACAAATGGTTTGATGGAGAATATGTCTTGAGTTTAAATTTACTAGCAGGCTGAATATTCTATTCAACTTTAACTAATTCTTAAATCATTTAAGTTTGCTTGAATTCATAATATATGTTAAGTGTAAGTTTGCTAACTTGTGAAAATATGATTTCGTTACATTGTGAATTCACTATGGAAATCACATTCTAGAATTGCTTCATAACAAAGTGTGTGTATGCATGAAAACCAATCTGGTTTTGTCCGTAAAGCATGGCAGGAAAATGATTAAGAACTTGATTTAAACCTTACTTTGAATTTGTTTTACTTATTCAAACTAGTAGTGTAATCACTCTTTGATGTTCTTCAGAAATCAATTATGGCTTCAAGTAATGATGTGCCAAATGTTCCTAATGGTAGTGGAACAATAAATGCTCCCGTTGTGCCACCTTCGACTGTCACTGCTCCTCCTCCTGTTGGACAAGCGGAGAAACCAGAGAAGTTTAATGGGAAAGATTTTAAGAGATGGCAACAAAAGATGTTGGTCTACCTCACCACTTTGAACCTTGCGAGGTTCTTACAGGAAGAACGTCCTGCATCAGGGGGAAATCTAGATATGCAAACCGTAGCTACTGTTGATGCATGGAACCATGGAGATTTTTTGTGCAAAAACTATACACTTAATGGGTTGGACAATGTATTGTACAATGTTTATAGTCCCATTGCTACGGCTAAGGAACTTTGGGAATCACTAGAGAAAAAATACAAAATGGAAGATGCCGGCACAAAGAAGTTTGTAGTTGGTAAGTTTCTTGAGTTTATTATGATTGACTCAAAGTCTGTGATGTCCCAGGTGAATGCGTACCAAATGATACTACATGAATTGGTTGCTGAAGGAATGGCATTTGGAGAGGCATTCCAAGTGGCAGCTTTGATTGAAAAATTGCTCCCTGGGTGGAAGGACTTCAAAAACTACCTCAAGCGCAAACGCAAAGAAATGAACCTTGAGAATTTGATCTTGAGGCTGAGAACAGAGGAAGATAATAGACTTCCCAAAAAGAAAATTGGTGGCAATGCTTATGAAAGTAAAGCAAACATTGTGGAGCAGGGTTCGTCTAACAAATGAAAAAGGGATGCTTCTAACAACCATCATGACAAAAGATAGAAAAAGAAGTTTGAAGGAATTTGCTATGTTTGCGGCAAGCTAGGCCATAGGGCAAAGGACTGCAAACACCACTAATAAGGAGGAATTATAAAAAAATGTGGATTTCCAAAGCAAAAAAGAGCTACTCGTGCAAACATGGCTGAAGTAGAAACTCTCTCAAATGGTGTTAATGATTTGAATCTTTCAGCGGTGGTTTTTGAGGTGAACCTAAGTGAAAATTCCAAACAATGGTGGGTGGACACTGGGGTCACTTGACATGTGTGCTCAGACAAAAGCATGTTCACAATATATGAGGATGCTAAAGATGAGAATCTATTCATGGGAAACTCATTAACTTCTAAGCTACATGGAATTGGAAATGTGGTGTTGAAAATAACTTTTGGAAAGGAGCTAACTCTCAACAATGTGCTTCATGTGCCTGACATTAGAAGAAATTTAGTGTTAGGTCCTATGCTTAGCAAGAATGGCTTTAGACTAATTTTTGAATCCGACAAATTTGTACTTACAAAAAATGGTATAAATGTTAGAAAGGGATATTTGTGTGATGGTTTTTTTAAAATGAATGTAATGACCATCACACCAAAAAATGTACCAAAAGTTGTTATCAATGGAAATAAAGTAAATTCGGCTTACTTGTTGGAGTCCCTAGATTTATGGCATCATAGACTAGGACATGTGAATTTTGGTACTTTAACTAAACTAGCTAAAAGTGGAATTCTGCCTAAGTTAAACCTTGACACAAAAACTAAGTGTGAAGTTTGCATTGAGGCAAAAATGACAAAAACTCCATTTAAGGCAATAGAGAGAAGCACTGAGCCACTAAATTTAATTCACACAAACATTTGTGATTTAAAAATGGTGTAATCAAGAGGTGGAAAAAAATACTTTATAACTTTTATAGATGATTGCACAAGGTTTTGTCATGCTTATTTACTTTCTAGCAAAAATGAAACTATTGAAGTATTTAAACATTACAAGAATGAGGTTGAGAATCAACTTGGAAGGAAAATTAAAACACTTAGAAGTGATAAAGGCGGTGAATATGTTCACCCCTTTAAAGAATTTTGTGCTGAATATGGAATCATTCATGAAATCACGGCACCTTATACACCATAATCAAATGGCATTGCTGAGCGCAAAAATTGAACTTTAAAAGAAATGATAAATGCAGGGAGACCTCAAAACATGTGGGGACAGGCAGTATTGACTGCAAATCATTTACTTAATAAGATACCCCATAAAAAACTACAAAAGGTATTATATGAGGTATAGAAAGGACACCCCCCATCTTATCAATATCTTCAAGTGTGGGGGTGTCTAGCTAAAGTAGGAGTACCACCTTCTAAAATGGTCAAAATAGGACTAAAGACTATTGATGGCATCTTTATTGGCTATGCTCAATATAGTGCCGCTTATCGATTCCTTGTACATAAATATGATATTGACGACATTCAAGTCAATACAATAATTGAGTCAAGGAATGCAAACTTCTTTGAAGAAATATTTCCTTGAAAAAGGAAGAAGGGTAAGTGATATTTAAAAGACCTCGAGAAATTCAAGACTCAAACAAAGAGAACTTAGAGCCGAGAAGTAGCAAAAGAGCTAAAATAGCTAAATCCTTTAGGCCTGACTTCTTGACTTTCATATTAGAAAGTGAACCAAGGACGTTCATTGAAACAATGACTACCCCAGAAGCTCTATTATGGAAAGAAGCAATGAATAGTGAAATAGAGTCCATCATGCACAATCACACTTGGGAACTAGTAGACTTGTCTCCTGTAAATAAACCTTTATGGTGTAAATGAATTTTCAAGAGAAAAATGAAAGCTGATGGTATGATAGATAAATACAAGGCGAGACTAGTAGTCAAAGGGTTTAGATAGAGGGAAGGTCTTGACTACTTTGATACATACTAACTAGTAACTAGAATAACTTCTATCCGATTAATGATTGCCTTTGCGACCATTAATAATCTCGAGATACATCAAATGGATGTAAAAACGACATTTTAAAATAGTGACCTTGAGGAGGAAATTTATATGAAACAACCTGAAGGGTTCATGGTTCCAGGACAAGAAAAGAAGGTGTGTAGGTTAATCAAATTGTTATACGATTTAAAACAGGTACCTAAATAGTGGCATCTTAAATTAACCAAGTAATGATGGCTAATGGATTCAAAATTAGTGAGTGTGACAAATGTGTGTACATTAGAGGTATACCAACTCTACATGTCATTGTATGTTTATATGTAGATGATATGTTAATTATGGGAAGCAACAATAAAATAATCAAAGAGACAAAGATATTGCTAAGTCATAATTTCGATATGAAAGATATGGGCCTTGCTAACGTCATACTTGGCATTAAAATTATAAGAACTCCGGAAGGGATAGCATTAACATAATCACACTATATTGAGAATATGTTATAATGATTTCTAGATCCCGCGAGCAGTCCGGTGAAAACTCCAATAGATGCAAATCAACAGCTTACCAAGAACAAAGGTAAAGGAAAGGGTTAATTGGAATACGTGCGCATTATTGGAAGCCTCATGTACATTATGAACTGTACGAGACCAAACATTGCATATGCAGTTGGTAAGCTAAGTAGATACACAAGCAACCCTGGACAAGAGCATTGGAAGGCTATTATCAGAGTATTGAGATACTTAAAACAAACCACAAAGTATGGGTTGCATTATAACAAATATCCAGCTGTAATTGAGGGATACAGCGATGCGAACTGGATATCTAACTCAAACGAGTCTAAGTCCACAAGTGGATATGTATTCACTTTAGGTGGAGCTGCCATATCGTGGAAATCCTCAAAGAAGACCTGCATAGCAAGGTCAGCGATGGAATCAAAATTCATCGCTTTAGATAAAGCAGGCGAGGAAGCGGAATGGCTACGCCAATTTTTGGAAGACGTTCTAAACTGGACAAAGCCTATGCCAGCAATTTATATTTATTGTGATAGCCAATCTACTATAGGAAGGGCATAAAATAATATGTAAAATGGTAAGTCTCGACACATACGGAGGAGACATAATACCTTTAGACAACTGATCTCTAGTGGAGTTATCTCAATTAACTACATAAAGTTAAAAGATAACATTGCGAATTCACTAACCAAAGATGTAAGCAAAGAGTAAGTAAATAAATTATCAAAGGGAATGGGTTTTGATGCTGCTGAGAGCTGGGGAGTCAGGTACTCCAGTTGATTCAAGTATTTTGGGGCTTGAGATCTGCAACCACGAATACATGCCAACTAGTCGAGAGGCCCTCGGCTACGGCACTCTGACGCTCAAGTTAGATTTTTGATAGAACGGAGAATATAGAGAGAGTATGAAGTAAACAGTGTATATGACATTACCTTGAGCGTGGTGGTGCTTGTAGTATTTATAGTCTGATGAGGGTGCGATTTTACCCAAATACCCTTATCAGGTATACTTGGCTTTCCCCATGACGGGGGGTTGGGAGTCATTCTCTGCCCAGATCCCAGTACTGTGCCAGGTGGTGCAATCTTCTATTTTTCTGGATAATCATATCAGTAGGAGCGTGCTCCTGCCAGAGTTGTTGGCAGGATTGCCAGAGTTGTTGGAAGCGGTTACATCCGTTGGCAGCAGTCACATCAACTACCATGTGTCATCAATGCCGAGAGGTTCAACTTGTCCAACTTGCAATCGAAGGTCGATTCATGTCGATCGGACTTGGATGCTAAAGCTTCGGAAGTGGCCCTCAGGTTGATACGGGTCGGCCGCGGGACTTACCAAATGGGGTCGATACAGATCGACCAAACTGATATGCCTTTGGGCTTCATAGGCTGTCTCTTCTGAATCTGGGTCTGTTGGGCCTACTGGATTACACCGTACCGAGTTTGGCCTCATGGACTGTCTCATTAGAAGTTGGGCCTACTGGATTATCCCATATCAGGTTTGAAGCCTTTAAATAATTGAGTCATCGTAACGGGAACCCTACCTATGTGATTGAAAATTCCATGAAATGGGGTAAAGGGAAAAACAAGTTATGCATCTGTCACTTGATGTAGAAGCACTGTTGGGGGGCCACAACCTTCTAACCTATTTTGTTGATAAGCAGATAGTGCATCCTGCAAAAGTTCTAGGTTAAGCATTACTTTTAATGACACTCATATCTTAAACATTTTGAGTGAGGGTGCAGCTAGAATCTCCTAATGAGAAATCACCTATGTGAGTAGGGATTGGGCTGATCCTATGAGAATTTGTAAGGCTGAATTCTCAGAGTAGTACTCATGAATACCAAGAATTGTTCAGGGCCAAAATGAACACAACAGTTAAACCATAAAACTGACTATTGAGTGGATAGTATATAAAAATAATCCAAAAATTCTAATAATAATTATTCTATATGATTATTATTTGAATTATTTTAGATTTCAAATTTTGGAGATTGAAATTAATTCTTCCAACAGTCATGTCCAATTCGCTTAAAAGATGCAACCCATGCTTTTCAAAATTAAAAATAAAGGTCACAACCTTTATTTAGTTTGACAGAGTTAAGGATATATCTTATAGGGATAGACACATGTCTTATAAGAATAGGCACTTTAGTCCTATAAATATAGATGATGTCTAGTCTCCATAATTAGAAAAAAGAAAAATACAAACATGCATTCTAGCATCATAGCATTCTAAGTATACATTCTTATATACATACATATGCATTCTTCATAAAGCACAAAAAGTTCAAGTCAGTTGGGTTTAGAGGTTTAGTCTTTAGGAGTGCTGCCTTAGACTATTCGTGATTCGTTGTATCTTAGGAGGTCGTCCGCAAGAAGTCCTCGAGCACTTGTGGGAGGCGGATAAGACTTTAAAGAAACTGTGTCCGTACAGGCCTCGACTCATTTCTTTATATTCAAATTAGTTCATACTGCTTTAGGCATGTTATTATTTTCTAAGTTTAATTTTCGGTTGATTTGATAAATTATATATCTTGTTAGTATACTTATGCATGTAATACTTGGCTAAGTTCATTTTATGTGGTATTAAATGCTTTTCGTGTTGCGCCACTAAATTATATATCAACATAGACATGTACTAATTTCTATCATCCATAGCATTACAGACATTCTTTGCAGAGCTCATTATATTTTGGCATTTGATTCGAAATTAAAGTGAAAGCCAAGGAGATTTGCGGTGTTCAAGACATTCTTCGCATAGCTCATATATTTTGGCATTTGATTTGAGATTAATGTGTGAAACCCTCAAATTGACCTTTTTTTTTTCAATTCAAATTCAAGGAGATCTATGGTATTCAAGATATTTTTTGCGAAACTCATTAAATTTTAGGATCATATTTGGAAGAAAAAAAATTAGAGGATGAGATTAGAGATTAAATCCACAATTGATAAGTTTGAACTTCATTTTATTTGTATACATTTTTTTTTTGTCTTGTAAACTTATTTATTGCAAACAAAGAAATTTGCACTTACAAATTCAATTACACATTAAACTGTTTTCATTTAACTATCTTAACACCAAACTTTACAGCTCCTATGTTTTCATTTTCAAACCTCCTTATATTTTCTACTATTTAAAAATTAAAACACATTACTTTTTACATATTTTCACCCGATATCATTTTTATTTTTATTCTCAAAACATATCACCCAAAAACATATATATTTTCTCTTTATATTTCATTATTACTATTTCTATCTGCCTACAACCTACTAAATCCTATATAATCATTACTTTTCCACCAATTTATCCAAATATAAATTAACTTTTAACTCAATCAGAGGCTTTGTTTGGCCGTGAAGTCATTCAAATGTCTCTTAGACCAATGAACATTATTGCTTTAAAATCCCAAAAATCAAAACTCATAGAATAATCTTCATATCTCAACCAAATATCTCAAAAATAATCTCACAACCACACATCACATCACTATAATCATTACTCTTTTCCCATAACTAATCACAACTTCATCTTATGTTCTCATGGCTTTCAAACCCCAAAACATCCTCAAAATTTTTTGAACACTAAACTATAAGATCAAGCATCACAAGCAATCATAGCCTAGCAATTTGGTATTGTTGTCTGATTGTCATAGTATAATAGAACATAAGATCAAAACTCGAGATGAGATAATTAACTATTATTTGGTGTCAAAATCTTGTGTATTTTAATTGAAATTAGCTGTGGAGATATGTGATGTGTTCCATGACATGATGGGGGTACCTATGAAACAAATTACAATGAATATCACATAAAACTCCAAAGGCATGAGAGTCCCACCATAGAAAAATAGAATTGTGCAGATCTGTCTGCGTGACACTTATGTTTTCCTTAGCTAGCTTGTCGTTGAGAGGCGTACGAAATGTCATAGTGCAACGAGGAGTGGGGAAATAGGGCATTTGCATTAGTGACCAAAATAAGACGACGCACTATACTACACATGTATGAATGATTGTTTGTCAATACAGTGTTAATAGCATTATTTAGCTTTCAACTTAGCCAAACTATGCAACTATTGGTCCCAATGCAATTTTCTGATTTTGTTTCTTAGTAATAAGAGGGTATTTGACAATATTTATTTAAAAAATCTTATAAACTCATATATTTTATAACATATTGATGGAACTCATAACATATTAAATTTTATTTTAAAATAAGTCATTTAAGTTTTGAATAAGATAAGATTTTGTAACTCATAAAATGTTAGTAATATCAATTTTGTAATTAAGATGTTACAAAAATTAAAGAATTTGTTAAAATTTTAAAAATAATTTAGAATCTCCATACTTTTTCTAAAAGAATTTAACATTTTATTTTAAAATTTTATTAGTTTTTTTAAAAAAAAATTATTAAACACATTTCAATATTTTTACAAATTTTTAAATATTTTATAAAATATTTTGAGGAAAATAAAGCCCACCAAACACTTTTGTGAGTGAATTCTATGTTCATATTATATGTACACAAATATTAAATTATTTTCTAAAATGAAACAAATAAAAGCACGCGTTTGTGTATTCGTTTTAAGGATTTACAAAATAGAAGTACGAATCTGAATGCACCTGCTATCGCGGCCGGGTTCACTAGTCCAACTTTACCTGCAGTGGATCCATCTCTTTTAGTTGACATATTCTGGTCCAGGTTCATTCCTTCATGAGGATGGAAAGGAAAATTAGAGAAACAGAAGTTGATATTAATTTATTCATCAAAAGAGGAAGTTGAATCGATTATAATAGGATTGGATTTTATGCGATATACGATACACTCCTCTTCTCACAATTACTTGCATTTGTATTTTTGCTTTGTACGGATGTTATTTAAAATATTATGTTGGTAAAACAAATGTTTTTAATTTTTTTTTTATTTCAATTTGTTTAGATTGCAAAACTACTCGCAATTTTAAGTTTTATACTTTTAATAATGTGTAGATTATTTAGATGCTTAGAAAAAGGTTCACCGTTAAAATTAAAATCATATCTATACTATTATGGCCAGTTTGGTTGGATTTTTAAGTTACCTCATGATTATTTATCATGTGATAATTTGTGTATTTTTTTATCATTATGGTATAGTTTAAATTGCATGATAAATAAACCAATGGAATTGGCAAGTTAATTTATTATGGGAATTGCATATATAAATACGAACTTTTAGTATTCATATAGGTTCGAGTATTTATTATCACTCAAAACAAACGAATAATAAGATGTGATAGAAATATTGTATCACACCTTATCATTTTAACCAAACTAGCTCTCAAAAAAGCACCTACCCTTTTTTGTGTGTGTTTTTGGATGATTTGCCTAACCCCTACTTTTTTCTTAAAAACCAATAACCACCATTTATAATTCACCTATTTTATGCTTATTATTACCATTTTATCATAACTTTTAAATTTTTTATTATGAAAAGATTAAAAAAACATCTTAGTGGTTAGTTTGGTTGGATTTTTAAGTAATCTCATGATTATTTATCATATAATAATTTGTATAATTTTTTATTATTATAGTACAATTTGGTTGGCATGATAAATAAGTCGATGGAGGGTGATAGGTTAATTTATCATGAAAATTTCATATATAAACATGAGCTTTTTGGTATTTACGAAAATTTGAATGTTTATTGTCATTTCAATCAAATGAATGATAAAGTAGGATAAAAATACTTTATCCTATCTTATCATTCCAACCAAGCTAGTCATAAAAATTTTAAGACAAAATTATATTATATAAAAAATAAATAAAAATTATTATCACATAAAAAATGTTATAAAAATTTTATCACATGTATCGAATATACCAAATCGTTAATGTTGATAATGATAAAGTTCAGTTTATGAACTGAATTCCAGTTCCTGATTACTCAAGCCACATGTGAAACGAGACTAGGCCCTAGTCCAGAAGTATGAATTCTTTGGGCCAATTGCTGGATCAAGAGCCCAATTCATATAAAATTGGACTCTCAGTCCAAATAAGACCGAACTCTTAACTTTAACCCAAGATAAACTTGAATTTTTTATTACAAATAAGATTAGAAATCGAATTCAAATTTGACTCAAAGTTGCTCGCTATTGAAACAGACACCTCGCCGGATTAAGGTTCGTGAGATCAGAGATATTCAATTATTTAAAGTTGGCCCAATTAACTAGTTTTAATTAGGGTTGTCGACGAATCGAATTCAGATTTTGAATTCGAATTTGATAGCAGATATGTATAATTGAATCAATTATTTAAAGTTGGTCCAATTAACTAGTTTTAATTAGGGCTGTCACCGGATCAGATCAAAATAATCTGAATCCAAATTTGATAGCAGATATGCATAACTGAATCCGAATTTGAGTCTTATAGGATTTATGCATGCCGATTTCATATCCGGATCCTATAAAAATCCAAAACTCAATAGAAAATTTTGATCCGATAAGAAAGTTCAAAAAATTTTGCGTTTTTAAAATTTTTATATTATTAGAAAGAACCGTTTTATAAGACATGTTATATGAAATTTTAAAATTATCTTTTAATTCAAATATAGTATTTGCAAAGTTAAGAGAGTTCAAGTTTAGATTTTTTTTCATAACTTTTTATCATATCATTGCAAAAACTAAAAATTTAAGGCATAATTCATGGGGTTGTATCAAATTGATAGCTCGGTGATGTATATTTTACAGTACATAAATTATTATAAAATTGTGTATTTGGATTATAATATGAAATATCCGTATCTATAATTACTTTATCAAATTAATTGCTTCAAAAAAATAAAAAAATTAGGGCATTATCAATTATAATATCACATATATTGCATTCCAATCAAAAGTCTTGATTAATATAATTTATATTATATAATTATCAATTTAATAATATATTTAACAAAATTCGGATTTGAATCTTTGTCGGATCGCATTGTATAATTTCATATTCGATCCACTTATTTCGAATTATGAATATTTATAATTGAATCTAATTCATTGAATATTTTAATTAAATAAAAATTTTAAAATTCAAATTTAATTTAAATTAAATTAAAATTAAAATTTAATTTATTGACAACCCTAATTTTGACCTAGTTCGTCATCGACTTTGCCCTGATCCAGGCCCATTTTAAACGCCAAAGTCGTTTGCCGGGGCCCGGGGGAGTGTATGCTTATTAATTATTATATAGATAGTCCTTAGAGCTAGTGGCAAGCAAGTATGGCGGCCTCGCATATATCATAATAATAATATGGTCCCTTAATCTCCCGCAAAATGTTTGTTGAAATTCTTCAGAGAAGCATAAAGTTGAACCACATGAGTGTAAGAGGAGGGAAGAAGAAGGGGCCCAACGCAGCAACCGGGCATTAGCCGCGTGCTTCCCTGACGCTGAGAGAAGAATCAAGTGGCAAGAAACAGGGCAATGTCAATGCCAAAACAATGTCCATGCTGGACCATCTGAAAAACCTTGCAATGTGGGCTGCGGACGATGCCACTGTTCCTTCTCTCGGCGCTTTCTTCGGGGAGCGCTTGGCTGCCACGACCGAGGCCTTGGGCCTTCGCACTGATCTATCTTTGTTTGTTTGTGAAAAGTTCGGTCTTTCTCGGTTTATATATTTATGATTTGAAATTGCTAAAATCGTTCTTTTCTTTCTCGAGGTCTTTTCATGTTCTTCTTTTACTCTCGTTTTTGGAACTTTGAGGAAAGAATAGGATTTTTGTGTTGTATTCTGGGCAGTTTCTTCTTTGTTTGTGGTTAAGGACTACAGGCTAGCTGTTTCGGCTTTCAATATGCTTAATGTAGGGGGAGTTGGGAGTTTAATTTGGTGTTTGAACAAGGAAATCAATTGTTTAGTGAGAACATAGCTACTTTATAATAGAATATAAGCATGCTGCAAACTTCAGTAACATGTTTTAAGGCTTCATTTGGCGGCCACTTGGATTTAGTTTATGTAAATGGGTGAAGTGTTAAGAGATTGGACATGAATCTGAGATAACTCAGTGCTTCACAACAATTATAAGAGCAACTTCAACCTTCTTTGTTATTTTATTTGAAAAAGTTGCAGTCTTTTGGGTAATAATACAAAAATTAAACTTGTGGTTTGGCTGTGTGTTATGAGTCCATTCTCAATCAGTTTTCATTTTGAGTATGTTCTAAAGTTTTCTATGCTCTGAGCATTATACTCGAATATTTTATTTACAACGTAATTTGCATGTTTGCTAAACCCTAAACCCTAAACCTTGCTGCTATTCATTTCTTTGTAGTTTTAGGTGAGTGATTAAACTAACTTATTCCTGTAACAGTTTGTTCTATGGTTCACTATTGGTTCATTTAGCTATTCGTTCCCTCTTTTCTCTTTGATCTCTTTTTCAGTTTAATCTATGCTTGCACGTGGTTCTTCCTGGTAATATTTCTAGCAATGATTTCCTAGATTTTATCTGTGCATACTGTGAAACCATCCATTTTCCTTGAGCCTTCTCCAAATTAAAATCCATGAAATTGTGATTCAATGTTTTGGATGACGGTTCCCTTCCCCAATGGATCATTTAAAATAGGCAATTAGTTCCTGCGGACAACTTTTACTTTCATGTCAAAGTGTTGAAACTTTGATAGTTGGAATAATTTTGGCCTAGTTCACAAAATTATTGATCTATGATGATTGTGCAACAACATAATCATACCACAATTTTTTTTATGCAGTCCTTTTTGTTTTCTTTCTCTCGTGGCTGTATCTCTTTATGATGATGATGATTATTATTATTTTTTTATTTTTTATTTTTTTTGGCTTCCTTACCATCTAGTTTTACTTTGTTCTCCCACAATTTGACATGGTTGTGATCAGCGTCAAGTAATAATTGCATGCCCTGTTGCTTAAAAGTAGATGTGTTTCACCATTACCAACAAAGGAGGGGGAAAAGAACATAATCCAATCTAGGAACCATTAATATGACATAACCTTTAGGGAGAATATCTTGGACTGAAAAACAGTACAAAGCTTCACATCTCTTGATTTTGATTTTGAACTAAATCTTTTGAAAAAAAGACTTGTAAGTCTTGCGATAGGTGGCGCTTCCTTGAGGAAAGTTGAATTCGTGATTGCAAGCTTAGAGGTGGGCCAGTTACTGTTCTTTGTTTCAGGAGTGCCAATCTTGTAGTGGTTGTGATTTTACATCCGAACCTTGAGTGTTATGATTAATGTCAAGTAAGTTTCATGTCTGACATTTTGCAGTATGCTTGCCCTGTCCTATCTCTTAAAATTCTTCAACTATCTGTTAATATCTTGCTTAAAGATCTCCTCTCTTGTGTGTCTGTTGTTGACATCATCGTGCCATGCTTCACACCATAGAAAGAATTAGACCACAAAAATAAGTGTTCTTTTGGTAAGGAGGAAGTAAAATATATTTGAAAATGCATCTCACAAAGATATATGTATAAGAAGTGACAAGGTTTAAATAGCAATATTCTTGGGCTCTAAAGATGTTTTCTTGTTCCACAGATGTGAATCTATTCTACAACCTGGTGATAATTGTACAATCCGGATTGAGAAGAACAAGTCAAAGATGCAGCACAGACGCAAGAAATCCGATCTTACCGCACAGAATAATGCTGTCTGCAGATGCCACTTCTGTTCTCATCGAAATTTGATGAAAGGAGCACCCAAGGGTTATCTAAAAGAGATATGTCCTCCGAAGGCTAAACCACCGTCGAAATTAGAGTCTGCCAAATCTGCTGTAGGGAAGCATGGTAGCTCGGCAAAAGCTACAAAAATTAATGCCGATGTTAACACAGTGGACACTGTAGCTTTGCCAACGGTAGTTGGACAGAATCTTGAAACAAACAGTCCGGCTACTCCATTTCCTCCAACTGTCTTTCTTTGTTGGATTCAAAGAGGAGGAAAAGGAATAGATCAGGTGTGAAGAAAGTAGCTGAACCTGAAACTAGTTTAGGCGCAGCTGATGTAGAAAAAAGTATGCATGCTTCCAGTAAGAGGAGGAAAAAATTTTGGACAAGTTTGAAGGAGGTTGCCCAGAACAGTGAGAATGATATGAGCAGGAAGAAGTTCACGAACTTATCCATTCCATTCTTTATTTAATGGGAGAATTGTATAGTGTGGAGCTATAGCCCTTTTCAGTTTTTGATCAATGTTGATGCCCATATTTGAGCTCTCTTTTTGCTGTTTCATGAAGCCGGAGCAAATGCCGTACTAAATTATTTTGGATTCGTTGAACTAGAAAACTATTAATTGTTTTTCTGGAGGAAATGTTCTTGCAATCTGATTTGAGTGTTTAACAGTAAACTTTTCTTGTGAGAAGGTGAACGAAATCAACTGCCCTTTCTTATACAATTCTTTTGAATTTTCATTAGAGCGAGTGCAATCTTAAAATTTTTTATTGAATTGAGCGCATTACGGCATTCCTAACTCCACTTTAAAACATAGACTTTTATCCAAGTCTAATATCGAATCAGGAATGACAAAATCATACCTTTGTGCGTATGATGTGTGCACCCGTGCATTTTTGGCTGCATATGTTTTATGACTGAGCTTGGTTACATTTATACATGCATATTGTATAGGGATTTTATTCATGAAATAATTTTGTAGTGTAAAAAATTCATTCCATCTTTTTATTTCAAAAAGTCCAGCCATTAAATTTTATGCCGTTTCTTGACGAAATTACTCTTGAAGTTTTGCACTAAGAAACTTTTTATATGGTGATATTAGTTTTTATCATGTTATTTAGTTCAAGTAAAAAAATTTACCAAAATCAATTTAGGTAATAATATTGAAAATGTTTTAAAAAACAATTCTTAAATATATACATATCAATAGTTAATTTTTTTTAGTTAAATTAATCTCATATGTTGATTATAGGAAACAAAATAATCTTCATGAATAAAAAAATTACATTATTAAATAACAGCACCACGAAAAATTGATTAGTTTAAATATTAAAAAAAACACTAAACAATACAGTAGCATATTTTTGTCCTAACAAGACAATTCCCAGCACATATGGTAGTAACCCTGTTACAATTGACTTAAATAGTAGATCAAGGACGAAACAACGTGTTTAATCTATTAGTAAACCCATGTTCCAAAGAACAAAAGGAGATGAGTTATGACGTAATTCAATTCCTCTTAGACCAAACATATGCACATTGCACACAATAGACATCAGAAGAGAGCTCAGCTCAAGATATATTTTTTTTTGCAGTTTTTGATATCTTTCTCCAAGAACATCATCAAATTTCTGTTGCCAAATATGATCATCAAACATAGCTGCAAGCAGCAGGAACATTGAATTCATTTTGCCCAAGTGATACTTTAATGTATTTTTTTGATATTTTCTCTTTATCTGAAGTGGACCTAAATCATGGTTGTCGCATCATTTTTGTGATTATGTAAGATTGTAAATAAAAAGAAAAAAGAAAAAAGCAAAAAATAATACGTACTTTGTACCAATTCTTGATAGCGTAGTTTCCCCAACAAAAATTCATTTCGTAAAAATAAATAGTTTTTTTTTTTGTTTTGATGCTCCATAAATTCTCAAAGTTGAAGTATTTATAAATACTGTAAAAACAAAAAAGAAACTATATGTACCTTTGAATTCAATCTTTGTATATAATATTATTGATTTGTCAAAAGTTACCTTTCCTCTAATAAAGATTAGCATCCATGGCTTCGCTTAATTTTGTTCCGGTTATATCAGTGGTCCAAGGGAAACAAAGCTCCTTTCCTTGCTTGTCGAAAATTCTAGCATTAATGATGTTAAGTTTGGTATGCTAAACTAACACTTGGAAATCTTTTTCCATCTTATGTGCTCGAACAAATGCATTCCAACCATCAGTCATCGCAACACTTCTCATTGAAGTTTTCCACATTCTAGTACCACATCTTATGCATGCTTCATTTTGAGTACAATATCCCAGTGATATTGCTAAACCTAATGGCAAATCCTATAAGAAGTAAAATAACATAAATATTAATAGAAATACAGGATTACTATAAGACAAGGAAATCAAAGTTTGAATAACAGATTATCTCTTTCCAAAATAAACTTGTCCTTCATGATGAAAACATAGAAACTTACTCCTAAAAATGAACAAGGAAAATCATTAAAATAGATTGTCCTGATGGTATGGAGATAAAAAAAAAAAAAAAAGGAATATATGATCTTTGTTATATTTAAATTTTATATGTACCTTGAAATTCGAAGATTACTTCTTCCGAGTCTATTACAATGGATCCAAAAATAATTATTTTCAATATTAGAGCTTCAAAGTCAAATTTTTAAAAATAAGATCATTGAATAGAATATTTGGCAAAATCACTAAACATATTTACTAGTATGTGAATGGATTTTTCTTCTATTTTTGTGTTTAAATAAGTAAAATTATTAAAAATTGTAATAAAACAAAAATATTTTAATTAGTAATAAATTGAAACTATTGATGACATTTTGTGGAGTAAAAAACAAATATTGTGTAAAAATTTACCTCTAAGCAAGTGATCTAAAAAGATTGTGTCAAGCCAATGTGCAACAAGATGCATTTCTTTCGGGCTAAATGCACATTACCCCTCTATGAAATTCGAAATTGTTACAAAACCTCATATGTTAAAAATTGAGTCTGTTAAATACTTCATGTTTCAGAAAAATTGGCTCACTTACCCCAACAATACTATTTTGTGAGAAAAAATATGAAGAGACAAAATTGTCCTTTTGAAAAAAAAAAATATGTGCCACGGAACCCCCTTAGCTTAGGCATATTTTAAATTATATACCCAATAATATTAAAATAATAAATATATCTAAAATAATTTAATTAATTTTTTAAAATTAAAAATTAAAAACCCTAAACCCTAAAGTTATTTTTGAGAAACATAATCAAACATATTCTCATTTTTCCTCCAATATTTTTATTTTTTAAAATTCGCATACATATATTATATATAGACATCATATAATTTCATTTTGATTCTAAAAACTCAACAAAAAAATATTAATTTGACTATCGTAAAAAATGCCCACAAACTACATTTGTAAACACATATAATTTTTTTTTATGGTTTTATAATTACTATCTATAACGAAACTTGCATAATGCCAAATCTACTGAGGATTTTTGGAAAGTATGAAACCGTAATTTATTTTATTATATCAGAAACCCAAAAGTTTCAATTTTTCATAGTTGTTTACACATATTGACAAATAACATTTTAATTTAACATAAAAAATAGAAGATAGTTATAAATAATTATAATACATTAAGTGTGGAAATATTTAATATAAAATATTCCCAAAACCATAATTTTTTTAATTAAATCAGAAAAAATTAATATACATAAATGAATTATTTTTATTTTCAAAATTTTGTAATACTTTTCTGATGTGTGTGTGGAAGAAAATATTTTCATTTGCGCAAACTATAAGAATTAGAATAAATATCAGTAAATTATCTTAAATATATATATTATTATTCTTGAATCTGTCATCAGATTTCTTTTAAAAACTTATTTTTTTTTAATGTACAGATAATGGTTGTTAATATAGCCTAGTTTGCAAAATGCACAGACTTCTGGTGGGTTTGATCTCTAGTGGGCTGGGCTTTTTAAATCTTAATGAACTTCGAAAACAAATTGGGTCAGTAAGAGTTCAAAACAATATTGAGGCTGGCATAACGGGGACCTAATTTTTATGATGAAATGCTTCATGCTAAAAATTTTAATCTCAACTTAAAAAAATAATTTGACAATTTCAATATGTAATCGACTGTTTTATAATAACGTTTCTTTAAATTTGTACTTTTTTTAATCACTTTATAATAGTTTGTTAATCTCCAAGTGGCAATCTTTATTCATTTTTTTTTTCTTCACTGTTTATATTATTTATATATTAATTTAAATAAAAAGAATTTTATAAATTCTTCCTCGATAAAATATTTGCAAATATATTAAATTAAACCTGTATTTATAATTAATTATTAGTTATACCAAATGTTGTAAGCAATCATCTATTTTTTTTTTAATTTGAGAAATATATTTTTGAATAATAATACATCTAAAATAATATATATATATATATATATATATTTCATTCCACCAATTGGAGGAACTTAATTATATAGTTAGTATATAATTTCGGTTTGAAATCTATACATATAATAATGTATGATAATAATCAAGATATTGTTGTTCTATTAATATATAGTCTTGAGAGTTTTTATAACTGAATTGTATTATGACGAGAATAATATTTATAGCATTTGGTTAACTTACAAAAATAAAATATTTGGATCATATAATCCATATATATAATTATTTTAAAATCCAAAAAACAATATATTAAGTTGGCTTTCTTTCTTTATGCTATTTGTGAGGTATTGTTTTTATTAATTTTAATAAAACAGTTTGGATAAAAAGCATAATCCATTTTTCCTTGAATTGAATGTATGCATAATTCTCGACATTTGAAGAATAATTACTGAAATTTAGAAGCAAATATAAGATAATAAAATTTGTTTATACATGTAACAGAAGAAATTTATCATAAGGACACAAAATTAATTAATAAAAACTATTTAAGCAACCAAAATTTTCAAAAACCTGAAAGTTTAATCAGATTGTTCAAGCGCATACCACAGAGAAGTTGGACTCCATTTCAGCCCCTCCAGCTGCAAACATACGAACACAACACTTACCTTCTTGAGTATCCATCCACACGATCTGCTTTGCAGTTTTTTGATGAAATTCATCAAAAACACGCTCGCAACGTTCTTCCCAAAGGGTATCATTCAAAAGGGTTGCGGCGGCTGCTCTATATCTGCTGTTACCAAAAATGACTCTTGCGCGCCTCAAATTCTCATTTTGACATCTCCTTTTAAGTTGCACGCGCACCTGATATATGATTTACGTATTATTAAAAAAAAAAAAAAATTAAATTTCTGTAACTCGCATTATATTTTTATCAAAATATCCAATGGAAATGACCTTGTTCGGGTCAAAAATGGCACAATCTGTTCAGAACACATGCATCCGATAGAATTCAAGGGCCGATCTCTTTGTATTAGCTCCACAAATCTGCATTATTAGGTCTTCAAGGTGCACTGAAAGTGAATAAAATTAATAATGATCAGTAGACACCGAAGGAGAAAAGAAAGCAGAAAAAAAGAAAGAAAAGTAAACGTATTAGATAGATGTTTTTGTTGTAACCTATTTCTTGTCCAAGGATAGTGAACCTCCCTTTCATTCATACAAAAATTCTACAATCAACAATGTTCTGTCTAGTGTGTGGAACCAAAATAGTCCAATTAATTTGCAGATGATGATCTCTAAGGAAAGAACTCCAATCATTCTTAATTCTTCCTTTATTTATATAGCATAGCAAGGTTCTGATTGGCCCTACGACTGTTAAAATTTTGAAACCTTCCACAGTTCTTAAGTAGTAATTAGTTTTGACCAAGCAAATTCCTGGACTGAATTTTCTACTTGAACCTACATTTCTTTATTCGAATATAACAGATTGTGGGGATGAAGGACAACAAACAAGATAAATTTCTTTACTCTTGTTCAAAATTATTTCAATACTATACTTTATTAATGGCAAACACATTCTTCAATCCTAAAAAATATAAATTACTTAAGAAATCGAATAGCGTGCTCGTGTGGGCAAGTGAGTGAAATAGATGAGTTTTTTGGGTTAATTCTGTAAGTATAGTAAAACTATTTTTTTCAGCTCTTTGAATGCAAAAATGCTAAGTTAAGTGAGAAAAATTTAAGAATACATGAAAATAAGCAAATAACATACCTGAGAAACTCACAAGATAGCAGCCAAGCGAAAAATAAGAGAAAATAAAAGTGCGGGAACCGTTTGCTTGAAAAAATTCTTTTTTGCAAAAAAACAGAATATTTAAAGTGTAGTTTTCTCTTCAAGTTTGTAACTCCAAAAAGTTGCATTTCTTCAGTTTATATTCTGCATTTAAGGAAAAGATTTGCAACCTTTTGTGTCCCAATTACCAAAGAAAAGCCACTTATTAGTTGGCATTTACGGTTATTAATTTCCTGTACCAACCTCAAATTATATATTCTTCTATTTGGGCCATTTTAAAATTCCATTGGACTATATAGTTGTTACTTGAAATATTTTGCTTCTAATAGCATACAAGCCCAACATGTATGTACATTAACAAGCCCATAACTCCATATCAATAAATTTTTTGCACAGACAGACATTTCCAGCCCAAATTAACTCTAAGAATTTTTTTTTTATATTTATATACATATATATAAAATAAATATGCTCTTTATAATTGGGTTAGATACGTTTTGAATAGCTACATAAATATAGGTCCAAAATAATAGAACTTTGTTTATATGAAAACTTAGATATATTATTGTATTCTTTAGAGCACAATTTTTGATTTCATTAAAATATTTTAATTGAAACATATCCACAAACTATTTGCTGTTACACTTCACAAATGCAGAACGAAAAAGGAAAAAATATTTAAATATAAGACAAATATTGGACCACCCCTTACAGCAATTACACGACCATACGTCCGAAGTAATTATTACTTTGCAATTATTACATTTTCAATCCAAAAAAATCCCTATAGAATGCTTTACATCATTCTTCTATACAATTAGTTCCATGCGACAAATGACACAAACAAATATATTGATGTCTATATCATATAGTTACAAAGTAGACATTAACCAACTGAGCACCACATATATAATAAGACATACGAGTGAAATCCAAAGATAGATCAGTAATAAAAATTAATTCTATTTACTAATGTAAAAGCATACAAAACCAGTTAATATTATGTTTCTTGACAATCTCAAGATAAGTTCATTTTTTTAAACAAGATTCACAAAAGGTACAACCATAAAGACTAAAATCATAGACCACCCACTAATAATACCAAAATAATCTATCCACAGACATATTTTAGAGTTCAGAAACAACTATGATATCTCAAAATAATCTGATGGTTTCTTGAACACAGCGAAGCAAGATAATAAATAAGTTTCTTATAGTTTAAAAAATTAAGTTTCCAGAAAATGATCCCTTCAATCATCAGACGAAGAAAAAGCTTGAGTTTCATTGCCTTGGCTTTCTTTAGGAGAGCAATCTACAATTCAAAATAGATAAACAAGTATTTATCAAAGTAATCATTTAACAGATCCCAATAATAATAATAATAATAATAATAATAATAATAATAATAATAATAATAATAATAATAATAATAATAATTCCACATTAAGCAACAAAATTTATACCTCTTGCAATTCCCTTAAGTTTTTTATTTGAGGCAACTAATTCAACATCATCCTCTTTACCTGCAAATAAAGTAGGAGAATGAAACAAAATTGTACTTGAATAATCCAATATAAATAAAATATAAGCACCATTAAAACTGAAGAAAGGTCATTCAAAAATCATTATTTACCAGAAGAGAACAAATGTTTCGTCATTCTTGATTTTTTAATTTGAGAATTGTGCACTTCAGTTCCCAATACTATAGCCCCAACAACAATAGAATTGATTGGTGAATTTTCACTTTCTTCAACCAAATTTGCAACTGTGTACTGAGCATAAACACCATCATGCTTAGTTCTGAAAAATCTTTTCAGAATAACAAAAAATCATTTCTTAGACTATCATTCATATCAACCAAACATGGTGGGTTTCCCTATATACGTAAGACTATGAGTATAACAAGCTAAAAAAAACCATGTATTCTATTAATACATTTTTTGTACAACTTATAGCATTATACATCTCCATTGCCATATGTGCATTCATGTTCATCATCTTGACAGCATCATCACCAAATATCGTTGCTTCTAAAGTTTCAGTTTCATCACTAATATTTGCAACAATCAATTTCCTACTTACACAAAAAGAAAAATTTTGGCCAAAAAATTAATATAAAACATATCATATAATATTTTTCTTTAATCATGAAATATAGAATTAAAGAATCATGTTATTTCTCAGCACACAAGACTAAGCAATTATAAACTATGAAAATTAAGAAAAAATGACTGTGAATTTACCTTGGTTTAGCCAATATAGTTTGACCACATTTGTAGCAGTCCACTGGCCGATTATGTTCTGTAGCATATGATGTGTAACAATTTTTGCAGCCAAAATAAATTTTCCTTTTTTTTTTATTTTCAACTGTGAGATTGATTCTAGCTTTCAATACAAACCTATTAGCCTACACAATGTGTATATCTATCTATATATATATATATATTATTTTTAAAACATAAATAATATAACAAAATGAAAAAACACCAACAACAAAAAACTCACTGTTATAATGAGCAAAACGGTTACTCATTATAGAATTTATAATAGAAAATAAAACACAAATAACGACTCCTATAATTAGTTCTAACAATATTAGATATATTGTGCATCTTGTTTGATAATTGCACCAAAGATTACTGGTTCTTCATGGTCTCATTCACTTCAAGCAAATTATTTGTAATAGCTTGTTGATTAGTTGCTCTCCTATAGATTGTTCATAAAATAAGGCTAAATTATTCACTAAAACAATAATTCAAATATTTATACCTTGCTAATTATTGTTATATCCCATGACATAAAATCTATAAATTCAAAGCTCAAATTAAGTCTTAAGTTGCTGAACATTCGATACAGTAGGATCCATAGTGATAGTTGTCAATAGAGTCAACCATAGTGATAGACCTACCAATAAACAAATTTTAGAATATTGCCATCAATCACAAACTGATATTCTCTATACACTTGTACATGTTTAACGAAATACCTTTCTAACGTTTAAAATATACTTTATCCTAGCAAACAATAATGTGATGCAATAACATACCATAATGATGTGAACAACAAACTTTGTTGCACTAATCACTGGCATTTGTTCAGAAGCAAACATAATGATAGCACCTTCAAATGTTGGTGTGCTATTCTAGAGGGTCATGATTAAAGGCATTTTTTCTATTTAAATAGAAATTTAGTAAAGCATAGAAATCTATACACATTACATAACTTTATTAGAAATCAAACTAAAAACTAAAGTAATTACAGAAATATTTTAGCTACTCAAATCCTTACTTTTGATTCAAAAGCACAAATTCATGGATCACAAATAACTTAGGAGCACTACTGATTGTGCAATGGTCAAATTTTTTTATTACAATAGCAAGCACATCTACATATCATAAAACAAAAGTAGACAACTTTATATTTGTACTTTCATAATAGATGCCAAAGTATTATAATGCACAGATTACAATATAAATTACCAACATTGTTTCTTTGCTCTGAGGGAAACAAAGAACTAAATGGATGGAAAGTGTGCACAATAGTAGACAAAAGAAATAACATCCACAAATTCTTTTCTAATCACTATCCTCTGTGTAATAGTCTAAGTAAACTTCTGTACATAATTATCATATGTAGGATTCGCACGAGTGACTTGAGCATTTGATATTATATATGTATCAAACAGAGAAAGAGTTTTTTCAAATTGTCTTATAGCAATATCAAATATTGTTGCAAAAACCTTTGTGCCTTGCAAAAGTTATACATTTATCAATACACTATATATAATACTTTATAATTGGTAATAATAAGTTTAGGTACCTTAAATTCAAATTCAAAAAAGAGTAAACAATATATACAGTGAAATAAGAGATTTTCTAGAGAAAACTCTTATTGTTGGCAACATTTTTATATCTATAACAAAAAAATCAAATCATTTCTAAAATTTTAAATTCACAAATTTCTTAATTTATCCAAGCACTACCAGAAAAAAGATAAGTTGGTCACTAAATAAGAAAATTTGGTCACTAAATGAAAATTGTAATTGATTTTTGACTGAACAGTGTGATCGAAAAAACCCTCGTCACTAATTTCATTAGCGACCAATTTTAGATCAGTCATAAATTAGTGGCTGAAAATTCAGTCATAACTATATAATTTTCAGTTACAAATTTATTCTTATTAATTCATCAATTTATTACATTTTGGTCAAAAATAATAACTAAATCTGTAGTCAACATTATTAGTGACCGCACATTTCATTAATATTTGTGATTGATTTGTGACCAACTAAATTACCTAAATGATAGACAATCATATTTGATTTTAGTTACAAGTTAGTTACTATGTTGTGATTGATAGTTGGTCACTATATAATGACTGAATATTAGTCACTAGGCAATGATCCATATTTAGTGACTGACGTATGCAGTCATAAGGTAGTGACAAAAAAATTTTGATCACTTTTTTACTGAATGTTCCATCACAATTTTGTGACTGATTTGTGACTGATGTATTATTTGATAACTTTTGATATTTACATTAATTTTGTCACAAATTGATCAAGATTAGCTACCATTTATATGTCACCATTATGTGATTATTGTAAAAATAAAAATATTTTTAAACCAATCATTAAATTTGTAACTTGGTTCAAGCACTAATCAATTGCAAATCAATATAAATAAAAAAAACAAAATCCACCTAATATGTTATGTAGTAAGTTCATTACTCAAATTTAGAATTAATAAACAAAATAGTATTATAAATCAAATACAAAATGAGTGTGGTATCATATAGTACTATTTGATAGATTAACCTATTAATAGAGACATTGAGTACCACAATATATATCAATCAAACCCCATAAATATGCAAGTCCTAAAAAATTTACACAAAACATAGATCAAGTGCATAAATTTCCAATAGAGGCATTCTTCACTTTCTTGAGAAAGCTTCTTCCAAGTAGGCCAGCAACCAAAATGAAAACTTAATATCTCCGTTACTTTGCATAAAGTAATATTTTAAAAAAGATCTATAAAATAAACAAACAAACTAATAAGCATCTATAGGTCTTGTTACTAATAGCGAAAAGAATAGTTAACTAAACTCTTTAAACAATAGTTCTTGTTCTTAATTATTCACATCATTAAACATGCTGCATTGAATACCTATTAACATAACAACTTAAACTACCTCTAGGTGGGCAAATACAATGACAAAAATTTAAACTCAAAAGAACAAAAATATCAAATAAATTTCTCTACATGGAAAGTTAAGCTAAAGAAAATTCCAACCGCATCTAGATTAATTAATGCATACTTGAAAAATTCTCTTCGTACCAATAACAACTTTGAATAGCCAAGTTAGATATCACATTTGAATCACATAATAAATTTACCATGTATCATCAAAGAATTCAAACAAGATTATGAAATTTCAACCTAAGAAGAAATTATTGCAAGGACCTACAAGACCATAGGCATTAGTATATCATGCCATAAGCCAAATCATAGATTCAAGCATATTAGACACAATTGATTGCTAAAGTTAATAAGTTTTTGCAAGTAGATATCCAACATACCGATACCTATCAGTAGAAATTCAAACCATTAAATATACACATACAAATATATTGACAATGATAAATTTGTGTCAAACATGAAAACAAACTACATGAGAATATCATTTGCCTTTATTTTAAGCAACATCATCCAAATAACAACAATACACAATAAGAAATCTAATTCACTTTTGCATAAAAAGGTGATAAGTAAGAAAGAGAAAAATGCTTATATCTATCCCATGTATCACATTCAAAAATCATTTCATCACAAAATCACAAAGAAAGTAAAGAACTAAAATGAGAAGAATTAATTATAAAGAAAAAAAATTCAACCCAACCAATTTCATCAAACAATCAAGATAATTCTTTAAAAAATATGAAGACCAAAGAAGGATAAATACTTGAAGGCAAAGGCAAAACAAGGAGAAAGATTGACGTTCTTGATTTGCACTGCCAATAGTAGATAACTAACTTAGTTATCTAAACACTTCTTATCTGTTGATCTACATAAAAAAAAATCCATGTAATATACCTTTTTTTGAAAAAACAAATGACCATTTCTCTAACAAGATTTTATTGGTCTTGTGCACTACCTTCATAATCTTCCTCTTCCACTTCCACCACCTCGTCCCCCTCCCCCTCTTCTTCCTCCTTGTCATTATCCTTTTCCTGCTCCTCCTCTTTATCATCATTATCTTTATACTCTTTTTCTGCACTTCTTAAGGACATAATTTCACTTCAAATTTCATGGAGTGGTACTTCTATAAAATTTGCATTATCATCTACTAAAATGTTTTATTGATCAAGATCTGTGGTGACTAGAATTTCATGAGGAACTAGCATTGTCTCTTTCTGAAAAAGACCTTGATGAATGGGATGACTATCTTCATCTTGCATATCTAGTGATGGGATATCAATTTTGCTTCTAGCTTTTATTTTGTACACCACTAGCCAATCACATCTATCTTGACACATGGATGAAAAACTTGAATAGTACACTTATTGTGCTTATTGAGCCAAAATAAAAGAATCATTGGTATTGGGTTTCCTTTTGTGATTCACCTTTACAAGTCCAAACCTCGGATAAGATCTAAGCCCTGTATCAAAAATGTCATACCAATGACATTTAAATAGAACAACTTTGTTTCCAATTCCAAAATATTCCAACTCCAACACTTCTTCCGACAACCTATAATAATCAAGCTAGTTCTCATTCCATGAGCTACCCAGCATGCACACACCATTGTTCATTGTTGATTTATACTTCCCATATTCAATAGTATGGAACCCATTTACAAAAAAACCTTTATAGGTTTTAACCTATCGACCGGGGCCTTGGGCAATGTATCTAATGTTGTCTTCAATTTTATTTCTAGCATCCATTACCTGTGATGAGTTTTATAAATAAACACAATGATTGGATACTGAAGTCAAGTATATAAATGTGTAAATTAAAACTTACATGAATTTTCAACCATTTTGGATATTTTATATCACGTAATCTTCCCAAATCATCACCCGTCAAAGATTGATTTTGTTGCAGCATCTCTCATCAAATTTCCTAAAAGAAAATAAAACTTATAATCAATAACTATTTAATGTCATATATCCATACAGAATATTTAAAAACAAAACAAAACTTATACTAAATAAGGGATTAGCTCATCATAATTTAATAATATATATCTACAGGCAGTTATTAGCTCATCATCATCTCTAAATAATTGACCCTTTTTTTAACTTCCAAGTGGTCTTCTGGGGGGAGTAAAAACTAAAAGATGTCCACTTGGTTTTACCTCTCCCCCATTATCATTTCTTGGAACTCGAGTTAATCTAGTTTGCATACTGGACTTAAAATATAATGTGCATAACATTGAGACTGTCTCAATCATGTAAGCCTCAATAATAGAACCTTCAACTCAAGCTTGATTTTTTACCTTTTGCTTCAGATGATGCAGAAATCTAAATGATAAAGTTCATTAGAAAATAAAAAATTCAAAATTTTAAAAGCACTTTGTCAATTTAAATAAATCTTAAAAGTAAAATATTAATACCTTTCAAATGGATACATCCATCGATATTGCACATGCCCACCAACCTTAGCTTCATAAGCTAAATGGACTGAAAGGTGCACCATTACATTAAAGATGGATGGTGGAAAAATATTCTCAAGCATGCAAATAATCTGCACAATATTTTTCTCTAATTGTTCCATACGGTGTACACATAATACAATTGAGCATAGATCCCTAAAAAAGATACTAAGCTCTGATTTTGCCTCCCAAAATAGGTTTAGGTAGCAAATTGCGAAAAGTAATTGGAAGCAATCTTTGCATAAATACATGACAATAATGACTTTTCATTCCATAAAATTTACAATCATTGACATTCACGGCTCGAGCTATATTAGAAGCATAGCCATCTGGAAGTTTTAAATGCTTAGCCCATTTGCATATTTCCTTCACTTGCTTTCAACTCAATGTATAAGATGCTTTGGGCTTCCAAGGATTTCAATTGCGATCATAAAATAGATGTAGCTCGGGCCAATTACAATATTTTTCCAAATCCTTTCGTGCATTTCCATTATCCTTTGATTTTCCCTTCACATCTAACACCGTATTAAAAATATTGTCAAACAGATTTTTCTCTATATGTGTCACATCCAAATTATGATGAATAAGATTCGTACTCCAATAAAGTAACTCCCAAAATATACTTCTTCGCACTTAATTATGCTCTTTTCCAAATCGAGGTAAATATTTAAGATTACCATATTTATCAAATGTACTAGGAGAAAGTTGAGAAACTTGTCTCCTAATATCCTCACCTAATAAACGTGGAGGGGGAGGGTCTCTTTCAATTGTATCTTTCAAGAATTGATCCTTTTGTCTTCTATATGCATGACGATGAGGTAAACATTGGTGATGACAATCAAACTAAGATTGTCTGCGTCCATTCTGTAAGCGAAAAGATTTCGTATGCTCCATACAATAAGGACATGATAAAATACCATGAGTCCTCTAACAAGAAACCATGTCATATGTAGGAAAATCATGAATAGTCCACAAAAGTGCTACTCTCATTTGAAAGTTTTGTTGTCTATATGCATCATAAGTTAGAACCCCTTCATTCCATAAGTCCTTAAGTTCATCAATTAGAGGGCGCAAGAATACATCTAACTATTTTCTAGGTGATTTAGGACCTAGAATGACCATATTCAAGAATATATATGATTGCTCCATGCACATACCTGGAGGAAAATTATGCACAGTTAACATTACTAACCAACATTAATATGGATTACCAGTATTGCTTAAAGGAGTAAGTCTATGTATACATAACTGGAAGAAGATTATACAAGGTTATCATTATCGGCTAACATAAATAAAAAGTACCAGTATTGCTAAAATGAGTGAATCCATCTGTACACATTCATGATGAATATTTTGTGGTTCTAATGAAAATGTGAGATAAGTAAAGTCAAAATGTTTCCAGGCTTCACTATGGGCAGGGTGTGCCATACTCCTATTTTCACATTGATTTGTCGAGTGCCATGTTATTTGCTTAGTTGTAGTGCTTGACATATAAGGTTGTTGAAGCCTAGGAGTTAATGGCAAATAGCGCAATACTTTACAAGATACAGGTTTTCGAGCAGTAATAGAGCTAAGCATGTATCTGTTAAGACCACATACAACACATTTGCTCTTATGCTTACTTTCTCTGTAATATAACATGCAATTGTTGACACAAACATCAATCTTCTCATAACTTAGCCCAAGTTTTGCCACCATCTTCTTTGAATTATATAAGTTGCTGGGTAATTTCTTATCTTCAAGCATCATGCTTTTGATTGTTGATATGATTTGATCACAACAAATTTGTGATAAGTTGAACTCTTACTTAATATTCAGTAATTGGGTGATTGTTGAAAGCCTTGTATGTCTCTTGCAACTTTCCCATAATGGTTCTTCTATATTTTTTAATAAGTCGAAGAACTTCTGGGCATTCGGGTTAGGTAATTCTTTTCTATCTTTGTCAATTTCATGTTCATCTCTATCAAAATCCTAATCAAAGTTAGGACCAGCAACATCAAGAATCATTGCCCTCATCCCAATGTTTTCATCATTTCTATCTTGTGAAGATTCCTCAAAACGACTATGTTTTCAACTTTCACTGTGTACATCCCATGTGGTATAACCTTGTTGAAATCCACATCTTTTCAGATGAAAGTGCGTAGTATCCCAATCTTAAAATCTTGTGTTGTGATACTTAGAACAAGGACATCTTATATTACCACAATCCACAACCTCCTTATGAGACTAAGCAAAATTAAGAAACTCCTTAACCCCCTCCTCAAATTTAATTGTCATGTATCCTTTGTCATCAAACCGATGTGACATCCAACTATGATTAGTAGACATGATTTTTGCACTTTGATATATATATATATATATATATGTATAAGATTTATGACATACAAATTTGATTTAGAGCTTTCAAGATGCATTGAATCATAAAGAAAGCAATTACCAAACAAAATTGCTAAACCAAGTAGTAAACGACATAAACTTATAACTTGATCAAAATCAGAGTTGGACAAGTTGATGATACTGCTTTTCATCAACAGCAAGACCTGCAGTAAAGGGTGTATTAAATGGTGAAGTAGTCAAACTCTTTATGTATGATTAATCATGAGTAAAACATTTAATATGGATCAACTAGATATACCGTCTTTGAAATATAAATGGTTCCCATTTTCCATTTATTTGGTTAGATGAAAGTAGTAAATCATTCATTTACTTCTTTCATTAAATGTAAAAACACTCAAATTGAAAGAATTCAAAAATGAAATACAAATTCCAATTATGTTGTTGCAAAAATATGCCATATGTTTTTTCTATCATTAGTATTGTACTATCATTTCTACTATTTAGAGACCATCAGAAATAGAGATTTTGTAGACTGTATTCCTCTATTGCTAGAACAATATATAAACACAATTTCTAGGAAATATTCTACATTTAATGACAGACTAAAGTATTTGTTGGTATAGGATAGACTTGAATGTTACAATGTTATGTCCAAATCAACTCCTATTAATTTAATTTGTGTTATCAATTTAGACATGCAATAAAGATAGTAAGTCATGTTAAACCTGCTTCTATAAGCTTCAAGCAAATGAAACTAATTAGAAAGTGTATTGTACATATAATTCCAAGAAAAATAATATTCAAAGTTAATCTAGGTTCACTAAAAATAATGTTTGGTCTTTGCATTAACTAAATGGTTAAATAATTTATTTTCAAACATAATTATCAATAAACACATTACTGGTGTTTTCAAGGATACACCTATTTACTACTATCATCTTTTTCTTCTTGTGTTCTATTTAAGTTTAATTACATATTGCATCTTATAGTGTCAATATTCTATGCACAATTAATTGACAGATGCTGCATTTGAATTGCAACAGTTAGTATAAGTCAACCTCCATTTACGGGTGGCATATTAGCTTTTATCATTGGAATCCTCGGCCATTATCTAATGTTGGTAGCCCAAGAATTGCTCCATATTTTCCCAATTTTAGTTCATATCTTGCCACCCCTTATTTTTCACATTAAATCTCCTTTGGTCATCATTTTGGTTCACTTTTATGAGAGCAGAAAATTGGCAATAAATGGGCACTTATTTAAAGGATTTTTCCTAGTAGAACTGATAATGAGTCAAGGACCATTGGCATGTCATCATGGCTAGAAAGCAAAGAGAAAATTGCAAGCTTTGTGTTAAGAAACTGATCAAGATCATAATATTGCTATAAGGGACTCCAAATCCCCACTAATTACATTTTTCGATGGAAGAATTCAAGAATACTACAACAAGAGGATCAATATATTTTCAAGCTACTAACTGCTCATTTTTCCCAACCAAAAGACATTGGATGTCATTTTAGTAGTTCTATCCTGTGAATTGAACAAGATTTCTGAACTTAGTTTCCTTAGCATAGGAAAATTTTCCTTCTTGGGCTATTTCTAATACACTTGAAACTATATTTCAAAGTACAAGATAGTTCATATTGGGAAATAATTTTCTGTTGCTGTGGGGAGTTGAGTGGATGAATAGGATAGATTTAAATACATAATTTGTCAACTATTAGAGCAGTTAACCAATCATCCCTTGTTTGACCATTTTTTTATGTACTAACATTAATAGGATAGCAACTACTAGACAACTATTAAAACAAAAGCCACACTCATTATTCCAAACTAGTAGCTTGATTCTGTTTTCCGTTGTATGATTGTGCTGAAACTACTTGAATTAATAATTTATTTTCTTTCCAGCATGAGTAAATAGGAATCAATGTTTTTTGTTTCATGTCATGCAACATTTGTCCATATATATATGCACATATACATACTTATATATTTTTATTAACCATATGCCTAATGATTCCCATAGAAAAATTAATAAGACCACATCTATAATTAAAGTAATCTATCAACTAGAAAATTCAACAAACAGATAATATACAAGAAGCATATCATATAATTTAAGCAAAACCAATTTAGTAATTAGATGCCTGCTCAACCAAAATGCCACTTTTATATTATTGTAAAACTATCTCAACACCCATATCTCAAACTCTATAAAAAACTATGCTACTCTTTAAGTTTCATGATAATAATTTCAAAGCAAAGGTGCATCACAAATTTAAATTCTAATTAAATGTGTCTGTTGCTCATGCAAAAATTAGATTCAAAATGTTATGTCTCATATTATATAAGTATGCTTGAATAAACTTTCTGAATTTCTGGCTTCTCACTAGAACAACCATATTCCTATGGATAATTAAAATGAATAATAAATATACTAACTATCACAGAATATAAAACTAGTAGTATAATCCTCAACAAATCATCATTAAATGATAAGATGATTAATAATATTACCTGAGTATGGCAAGAAATGTTGAATTCAAAATCTTCATCTACGGATTCTCCTTTGTCTAGCTTATTAAAGATCATGGATAAGAACTGTTGTAGCAAATCACCTGGGTGTGGGAAAAGTTTTCTTTGAAAAAGGGCAAAATTAAAACCCTATCCTTTAAAATAATTGGGCAAAAGAATCCAAAATGATACTTGGATTGGATTGGATTGGATTGGATTGGATGGTGAATTTGTGTTGATGGTAGCGGAGGTGGTGGTGCAATATAATGGCAATGGTGGTTGTGTGGTAAATAGTAGAGAGGATGAGAGTGAAAATTTGTAGAAGTGAAACAAAGAACTATTTTGTTGGAAGAGCCGTGAAAGAAAATGAAGTTTTATAAAATATGTGTGAATATAGTGTATATTTTTTGGTATTGGTATGCATATTTTACGATAAGTGCTAAGAAAATATTTATACTATGTTTATTCTATTTCATTTTTTTTTATGTCAACATACCTATATTTAAATACAAATAAGACTCTTTAGGAAAATTAAATAAATTTAATTTTTGAGAGTATTATCCACATTTTAACATACAATTGATATTTTTTCATATAATATTTTTCACCATAATCAATTAGAGGTGTAAATAATATGAGATGATTTGCGAATAGTTCGAGCTTGTCAGTCAAATGAGCCGAGCCGAGCGCACTAATATTTTGCTTGAAAAGGTCGCAAATCTAAACAAGTTTTTTTTATATATTTTATATATAGTTATATATAATAAAGTCCATAATAATAACAACAACAATAATAATAATAATTTGTTTGTTATTAACAATTTTTTTTTAAAAATTTTATAATTATAGATTTTATTTTGAATCTAAATGAGCTTGAGGTAATTCAAATTTATATGAGCTTGCATTCATGCGAACTTATACAAATTGAGCTCCAAAAGACTTGATATGACTCGCTTGACATTTCGTCTATTCAACGAGCCGAATTTAAGCTTATTAGATTGGGGCTCAACTCAACTCGTTTACAACCCTATCAATATGAATTAGAAGTATAATCAATTATTTTTAATATATAACCAATTTTAGATATAAAATAGATCAATATTTGAGTAATATCCTATAAACGATATTTTTTATATGATTTTTACTCTTTTTAATTATTATACCCATTATTATTATAATTTTCAAATAATGAGTATACTTGAAATTTATTACTTTTTATATAAAAGTAATATAAATTCTATACAAAATTAAATAATAGCTCGATGTAATAAAAGTAATGCACCAGACCCAACTCACGTGGCAATGTACAATATAACTAAATACTCAATTTTAGTTTTATAGAAAATATTTTTATAAGGTAGATTAATTTTTAATTGTGATAAGTTAAATTTTTTATCATTAAATTATTAGATGTTGGAGACAATTATAAAATGCCATTTTTGGATTTAAAGATATTTTTATTAGTTTGTTAGATATAAAGATTTATTTTGAAGTATTTTCAGTCTTTTTTTTGTTATAAAATATCATGATGATCTAATAAGAAAAATTGATGTTCTATAAAATTTAATATAATATAATTATTTAGAGTTCGACAAAGTAATGAATTATTCTTATGCTAAAGGAAAAAATATATATATAAGAATACTTTAGAAAAGTATCATAGCTATACTGTGGTTAATTTTTCACCTATTATAAAATAGAATAAATTTATTATTCAAATTTATAATTAATGCATAAAGCACTAAAAAAAGTCAAATGCATAACAAGAATGATATATAAAGGAATATTATTTAAAAAAAAAAATTGGTAATATAAACGTGTAATACCACATTACATGAATTACCAAATTTCAATAAAAAAAGTAGGTGCAAGTCCTAAAAAATAAACGTAAAACATGATCAAATTTCATAAACTCCAATAAAAAACGTAGGTGCAGGTCCTAAAAAATAAACATAAAACATAATCAAGTTTCATAAAACTCAAAAAACAACACAAAAAAAAAAGTGTGTTTCATGCAATCCCAATTTCCATATTAGGATTTCACCATGTTGTCTTATTTCCTTTTCCCATATTTGCAGCACTTGCATTTCTAGTTGGATGAATAAGACTTGAGGTTGAATGTTCAACATTTTCTATCAACTTCTTGATAGTTGCCACTAACTCATTTTCCCTCTTATTTGCATCCTCTAGTAATTGTTCCTCTCTTTTCGTCATCTCTGCAAGTAATGTTTCCTCCCTCTTCTTTGATTCTTCAAGTATCCTTTTTGACTCTTCAATTAAAGAAGCCTCCCTACTAGCTACCGCATCTCTTTCTTTGGCCATTTGTTTTCTTTCTTGTGCTAATTGTTCATCAACAATCTTTTTCAAGGTACTTTGTAGAATATCTTCGCTAATCGGGGATGATTTTACAGATTGCCCATCTTGACATGAATTAGAACCTCCAACTACTTCCTTTGCATGGAAAGTATTTCTGAACCCATATATTCTTCCCTTGTTTGGACCACCACATGCTTCAACCTACATTCCAGCATTAAATATAGTATCAAGACTAGGACTTGTGCCATGATCTTAGGAATATTTATCTATATATATCTCCAACATAAGTGAAAAGCAATAGTTACAATTTATTAAGCTAATACTCATATGAGCTTTCATTTTATATGAAAAAAATTCTAAAAAAAATTACTTACTTTAACTTTTCTAGATTTGTTATTCACATAATCACCTTCTCTCTTTTGTGTCTTATCAACTCGATCATGAAGTTCATGTTGGCTAATTGGATGACCTTTCTTGATTTTCTACATTTATACAAAAACAAAAGATATTAAGAAAATAGAATGATATTTTAAAATAAAGTAACTTAGGAAATATCCATACCATCCTACGTTTGTGCACCTCAAATGAAATGGAACCACCGACATGTTTACCAATAGACCAATCTTTCTCTGTTAAACAATTTTGGCTGGCTTTGATGCATTTTTCTTGATAATTAGGCTTACTAAATCAGCCATCACACAAGGAATTCCAGTCTTCAGTAGACATACAAGTCGACTTATAGTTTTTCCATTCTTTAGGATTATTGTTGCTAGCTTTCTCCATTGCAGCCTTTTTGAAATGGTAAATAGTATTTTTAAAATTATTCTTATGGCAATGCTCCCATGAATTTCTAATGTCAGCCTCATGCTTAGGCAACCATATATACTGCTCCTGTTTCATTTGCAAAAAACTTACTCTAAATTTTCGATATAGAAGTTCCTTATCTTCTTGAGAAACCTTGCTCCAACTAGACCACCCATTAAAATGCTATCTTTATGTCTCAATTATTTCATAGGAAATAATATTTGGAATGAATCTACAAGTTTAACACAATAATAATTCTCTCAATAGCAAATATGATTCATAAAATGAGTGCAGAATAAATATAACAAATATCCACAAATAAAGGTCCTCACAAAAGAATAGTACTAGATAGTCATAAATTTTTATTTTGACAGTGATGAAGCACAATCAATGATGATTCTTTAATATGCATCATTAGAAGAATTATGACTTACAAGCATTTTGAATATGAATTTTATTAAATAATTATAATATAATATAAAAAATAAATAAATATTCTATTATTTTATGTTATGAAAATTGTACACCCATGTAATTTATAATTTAATGTAAATTAAATATTCTCATTTATGTATTACAAATTGCAACATGGGAGTTCAACCATACACTAACAACTTAACTACAAATAGATACATTTGGCCAAGTGCAACTACTCAATATAGTGGGCAGCCATCATTTCTCATTAATCAAAACTTGGGCCCTCCACTAAATTAATCCAACTCCACTTAACTGCTCAAATTTGATTTGTTATAATTTTCGGTGCACCATAAAAAATCCAATTAAATTTAATTTTGTCTTTTTGTATTGCCACAAACATCACTCCCATAATAATATTGTTGGCATGCAGTTAAGGTGGGCCAAACGTCCACCTATATGCTAACAAATTGTTACATTATATTAAAATTTGAAATTTAATAAATTGAAAATCCATTCAATCATTTTTTTTACACGAAACAACGAATGTGTTTAGAAGAAGCCTACAAACACTCTAAACATAATTAATTTATAAATCTTCAAAACAAGGATCTAAAAAAAATGAAGTTATATTTAATTTATTTTTATCTATCTTTAAAGATATATTAATATTTTTTTTGCCATTAATAAAAATAAATCATACTTGTTTCCATAAAGTTGGATCCATAGTCGAGTGTTAGGACTATTTGGTGCATGATCACCATAGCTAGCTCCTCACGCCCTCGACGTAGAGATGCTTGGACCTTGACTTGACTCTCTTTCTTCAGATTGAGTAAGAGGGACATCCAAGCCTTTGTGACCATGTTGTGTAGAAATATTCATTCTCCAATTCTGTCTTCACCTCTTGAGGAGAAACCTTTGAATGAGTTAACCTTTGTTGTTCAAGTGCACCTCGTCCTTGTCCTCTACCTCTAGATCTCCCACAAGATCCCCTTCCTCTAGTAGTCATTCTATGAAAAAACAAAAATCAAATAATCATTAAATAATACATTATATTGAAAATATATGGACAAAACATGTACCACACACATTAAAATGAGATCAATAGAGAGAAAAAAATAAAAAAGAGAAAAAAATGTTAGATTTTACAATATTACTTATGTGAATTCTACGATGAAAAATACAGAGATTGACTTGAGTTTTTCTACAAGGAATATGGCTTCAAGAGTTAAAAAAAAAAAATGAATAGAGAGCAAGATAAAATTTGACTCTATAGTGATTAGTGAAAAAAAAAAAGAGAGTTTGAGGCAATATGGATTTTAGAGTGAGAAAGAGAAGAGAAAATTTTTGTAATTGGATAGCATCTTATTTTCAAAAAACTCACTTCACAAAATAAAATATTTTTAAATTAAAAAAAATCAAATTAGCGTCTTGCAACTTTTTAGTGACATAGCTTACTGCTTGCAAAGGCTACCACTTATTTATTTATTTTGAATCTGAGTTAAGCCTATAAATCCTTTGAAAATAAAATTTGCGTAATAGATTGAAGTCAAGTTGACTTTATCATGCATAATATTATGGAGTATGAAGTCTAATGGATTGGTTGCAAATGGATTTGAAAATTAAAATAAAAAGACTTAGAAGCCCGTGGCCTAACTATCTTTAAACAATTAGGAAATAGAAAATTCGAAACCCCAAGCTACTTCCCTATTGGATGCAATTATGTAAGGATTATCCAATCAATTGCCACTAACCATTTCTCTTGAGATGACAAAATTGATTAGATTCATTTCTTTCTTGCAACTACCCTACACCACCAATTGTGTTTTAATATAATTTGCACATATTTATTATATATATTTATATACACAATTACATATTTATACATTATAATTATATAAATTTTATATACTAATATCTTTTACATTTGTCATGCTCATTAAAATTTTTAATCAAATGTAACAATTTTCTTTTTCCAATTTTGAATTCAAAAGTTCTTATCATGATAAATTAATTTCCCAAGGGTTTCTTTATCTTTTACAAGACTAAAACAGCAAAACTTCTTACAATTGAAGATAAGAAGTCAATCTTCTCCTCCACCCATCAATCCTGAAGAAAAAAAATGTAATCTTCCTTTTCTTTTCTTTTCTTTTCTTTTTTTTTTCTTTTTCATTCTTGAAAAATTAAAAATAACCCCCCAAAAACCCTCCTCAAAAAAGGATGTATCTAAAGAATTGAAATCAAATTACCATACTGATTTGCCATGATTGTAGCCATAGTAATCTAAGAAATAACTTGATCTACCATAAAGTTTAATAAAAAATATTCAAAATTTAAAATTTAACAAAACAATTAAGTATTCTTCTACCTACATAAAAAAAAAATAACTTATTAAAATTTATTTAAAAAAATATTTAGCCTAAGTTAGGTAAAAGAAAATTGCATCTGAACTCGTTATTAAAGACTAAGATAAATGATATACATATATTTTATGGGTTTATTATACAGTAATTATGAGTATCGCTAATTTGTTATTTTTTTTTATTTCTTTTGTCCTTTTAAGCATTTAGTGAATTAATTAAGTGTGTATTAGGATAAAAAAAAATAGAAAAAGAAACCAAACTATAATTGATTGGCAACTCAAGCAAGTTTGTGATAAATATTGGTTACAACTAATGACTAATTATTAATGAATGTGTGATTAATAAATCAATAACAAATTACTATCTTAATTCATCTTGTGACTGATCAGTAACTAAAATATCAATAGCAATCGGTGATTGATTAATAATTGATTATTAATTGAAAAGATTGTGATTGATTGGTGATTGAATTGATGCTGTGACTGAATTTATAATAACAAAATCAGTCATGAATTAGTCAATATGTGTTTATGACTGACTTGTGATAGAATTTAGTCAACTAGTCAACTCATACAATTGTTTCGTGATCGAATCAATGTTGGTCACAAACTTAGTGATTGATTCATGACTGATAACATTCCGGTCACAAAATTCTGTCATTAATCAGTCATGATTATGTTAAAAAATAATTTTAATTTTTATGTTAAATTGATCGCTAAGTTGTCACTAATCAGTTACTTTTAGCGACCTATTTGGTTGGTCATGAAAGTTCGGTCACCAAAGCCCTGTTTTCTTATAGTGAAGCAACAAACATTTGCCTTTTCAATTATAGAATACCCTTTTTAAACAATAAATATATATTTAGTTTTAAATTTGGACCTATCAAACAACGATGCATAACTTTCTACTGAGTAGCACAAAATTTCCTATATAAGCATATCATAAGAAGTCATTTGATCAAACCAAAATCATGAGCTTAGGACATTAGTGTTTCATGTAAAAACTATTATTTGTGTTTTAGTAATCTAAATTATAAAATGTACATCTTGACAAAATTTAATAATGTCCATTGTTATTAGATACAAATGGAAATAATATATATTAAAACCCTAACAAAATAGTACATTATCATCCACTAGAGTTACAGGTTGATATTGTTTTGGACTCCGATTCGATTGTCGCTCGACACTCTTTGATTTGACAAGAACCTTAATATTCCATCTTGTTAGGCCTGGATGAATGTCCTTAATGTGCAAAAGTTGCTAAGTTATTTGTAGAAAAATTTGTTTGAATTGATTGTAGCAATCATCAACTTATTAGAATTTAAGCTTTGAACATGAATAACAACTTTAATAATTTTTCTTAAAGAGACATATCAGAAGTCAAGAAAATTTTCTTTACATTCATTCAATAACTACACGTAAGGCACAACAATATCTAACACACGAAATAATATAAAACCATAAATGAAGCACCTTTGTCAATTAGCCTATATATTTCATCATACACTGTATGTTTGTATATTGTTAGGCAGTGCCTTCATCTATTGCAAGCTCAATAAGAACATTTACATAAGCTGCTTTCTTTGCATGAGATAAAGTAACATACAATTGTCCTTGAGCAAAAACTGGTTGAGGCAAATAAAGATCAACACATTCTAATGTTTGCCTTTGTGTTTTATTAATTGTCATTACAAAACATGATTTTATAGGAAATTGGGGGGAAATACACATAACCCCTTTGTGTAATTCAAAATTGCCACAAAACCTCCTATGTAAAAAAGATGAGTTTAATTAGTACTCTGTGTTTTGTTAAAATTGCCACCATACCCCCAGATAGGTGTGCTAAGTGTGTGGCTAGGAATAACAATTTTGCTATGAAATGTCCAGAATGCCCTCCAGAGGTGTAGTTGGTCCTTTTTTATTCTGACATTTATTTACATAGGGGTTAAGTGGCAATTTTGAATTACACAGGGGGGTTAACATATTTTTCTGTAAATACATATATATAATATGTATATATAATATATAAATATATATAATATTAATACAAATATATTTAATACATATATATAATATAAATATAAATATGTATATATACCACCCTCAACGCCAACCCCCACCCCGAACTACTATGGGCAACCGTGGCTACTACATCTAGCCATGGCAGATTTGCCATGGCCGTGCTGCTGGGCACAGCCGTTGGCTTGAGCTATCATTGACAGTGGTGATTGCTGTGTTGAGGGGTGGGATGGGTGTTTGGTTGGGGGTGAGGCAGGGTAGATTGCCATGGCCTTGTTGCTGGGCACGACCATTGGCTAGAGCCACCACTGGTGGTGGTGGCTATGTCAGGGGTGGGGTAGGTGTTTGGTTGGGGAGGAAGGGGGTAGTGTATATATATCGATGGAAATGTTTGGTTATGTTTTATTTGTAATTTTATTATGTATTTATTGTACATTTTGGGGAACGAATTGTTGGAGAATACGAAAGTTGTGTTTTGGTATGTTTATTTATATTTTGGAGGGAGACATTTTTATTGTAACAGTCAAATCAATAATTTTTTAGGTTTTTGGAATAAAAATGGAATTAAGTGATTTTTAATAATAAAATATATATGATGTCTATATATAATATATGTATGTATATTTTGAAAAATTAAAGTTTTGGAGGGAAAATGAGGATATGTTTGGTTATATTTCTCCAAAATAATTTTAGGGTTTAGGGTTTTTAATTTTTAATTTATTTTTAATTTATAAAAATTAATTAAATTATTTTAGATATATTTATTATTTTAATACTATTGAGTATATAATTTAAAATATGCCTAAGGTAAGGGGGTTTCGTGGCACTTTTTTTTTTTCGCAGAAGGGCAATTTTGTCTCTTCATATTTTTTCTCACATTATAGTATTTCTGGGTGAGGGAGCCAATTTTTCTGAAATACAAGGTACTAAATAGACTCCATTTTTAACACAAGGGGTTTTGTGGTAATTTTAAATTTCACAGGGAGTAATTTGCATTTAGCCTCAGTAAATTGATATCTTTTGAAAGAAATTGAACATTTATCTGTATCTATACATTCAAGGGGGATTCTCAGAATAAAAACTAATTTGCTTCTATGATCGCCTCTTGCTCTTCGAGCTTCAATGAAACAATTGTCTAATCTACAACAAATTAATTCAGTTCCATTTCACAAACCTTCAACATAATTTAAATTTTGTAGTAGCATTATTGGACAATTTTTTTAAGAACTAATTTGTGTGGAGGTAAGTTGCTAGAAACTACAGAATTGAAAATTTTTTCATATTGTCCTTGATCATTTAGATTTAATGCTTTATTGTAAGCAATATACTCCTTCGCACTACCAGGAAGTTTATCTGCAAGCAAATCATTTATTTGAACAGCACAATCATTCTTAGGAGTGAGAATCGCTCTACTAATTAAATTATAAGGATCATATACTAATGAATTAATAGATGGAAACACAAAATTAATCAAATACTGCAAAGAAGTTTCTTTATCCATGTATGGTAAGAATATATTATTTGGAATTACAATATTATCTTCAAGAACATATGGCTCTATACCATCACCAACTCTTAACAAAAATGAAATGAAATTCGGATCATTCTTCGCTCGAATATTTTCTTTCAATTTAGTAAGACATGGCCAAATTCTAGAAGCAACAAAACTTGCATCTATTATATGTTGCTTAGGCCTATGGGGCACGATTGGTAATGTCTTTTTGAAATCCCCTCCAAACACAACCACGTTACCACCAAATAGGTATATTTCTTTTGTCAGTTATGTTCTACAAAAGTTTATCAAATGCTTCAATTAATTTTCTATTAGCCATGGAAACTTCATCCCAAATAATAACCTTGCTATAAGCATTATCTTTGCCAAGCTAGATTGTTTAAAAATCTTTGCATCACTCTTATCATTTACATCAATTGGTAGCTTAAATCTAGAGTGAGCAATCTGTCCTCTAGGAAAAAGGGATGCAACAACACCAGAAGTCGCAATAGCCAAAGCACCGAAACCTTTAGATCTAACATATGCAAGTAATGCTCTATATAAAAATATCTTTCCTATCCCTCCTAGTTCACCAATAAAAAATGCTCCACTTTCTTCATTAATAATCTTATTTATTATAGCAACAAAGGCAATTTTCTACATTTTGTTTAATTTATTGATTCTAGATAAATAAGAAATAGACGGTACAATAATTTTTTTCATAAGCTAATTCTTTTGCAAACCTTTTTTCTTCCGTTAACCGCACGAAATGATTTGATAAAGCATAATCTTGAATACTATGAAATGATTTGATAAAGCATAATCTTGAATACTCTTACCCATAGACATTAAAAAATCATCCATACTTTGTAGATTTTTGTAGCACCCCCATTCAGGATAACCCTAAGCCGAGGTGTTGTTCAGTTCAATCTTACTTCTTAACCCATAAACAAACAATAGGCCCATAACGAACTTTTTTATCAAAAATAGCAATGAATTTCAACTTAAACGAACTTCCACAAAATACTATATACAAGCCTTAGATGATCCCGTAACATATAACATAGGTACTCAATGCATATCATTGGTAGTTCCAAAATATTCATCACACAACATTATATACATATGGTAGCTATTGATTCAATCCTACATATCACAACATCTCTAAGTTATACAAGCTTACCATATAAGAAAACCTGTATATATATAGCATCTATTCTATTACAAAACATAGTTTTCTCCTATTTAACCCAAAAGTTCGCATCCATCACTTAACCTTGCATGGGAAAAATAAAGATAAAATAGGAGGGCAAGTCCGAAGGACTTAGTGAGGGACACTCATAACCATCAGTAGCAGGGGTCTAACGAGGAATAATCAACTCAACAGATCATAAATTAACAATCAAAATAGGAATAGATTAGGATACAGTCAGTTAAGAATTAGTTACAAATGGGTCAAACATAGATAGTTAGGAAACAGTCACATACATTAATAAAATCAAGGTTATTAGTCGGTACTAGCTTGAGAGTTGGGACTGTTGGCCCAAAAAACCTATGGTAGTCTCAACTAGATCAATTTGGGATGAATGGTCTATCTTAGTAGAATTAGTTCGAGATGAAATGCAAACGGCTTATTCTGCCTAGACAACAACTCAATCTAGACCAAGAAATGTCACCATACTGGTTGCTCCACGAGTGGAGTACAAACAATCAGAATATAGTCAGAATATTAGAGCAGAATAAGCTTATTAGATTTTTCTTATATCACTAGTTCCAACCTTACGGCTTATCCCACACATCAAGCAGGGATTAATGTTCCATTTTTTAACCAAGAGTTTAGTGCTTATGGCTTATCCCATACATACAACAGAGAATAATGTCCTATTATTTAACTAAGAGTTAGGGCTACGTCCCATTATTTAACCAAGAGTTTAGGGCTTACAGCTTATCCCATGCATATAGCAGAGATTAACATCCCATTATTTAACCAAGAGTTCAAGGCTTACGACTTATCCCATACACATAACAGAGATTAATATCTCCTTATTTAACTAAGAGTTTAGGGCTAATGACTTATCTCATGCACACAGTAGAGATTAACGTTCTATTTTTCCAATATAATGATTACAAATGGTGATAGATAATAGAACAGGCAAATAACAAACAAGACATTATAGGTGTCGGAATAGACAAGATTTAGAGTCAATATCAAGGAATAACCTTCACAGGGGTGTACACATCAATAAACAGACAAGCAGTGAGATCTTAAATAGTTCACAAATTTCAATACATGCGATGCAGTTATGGTACAAAGACAGGAACCCTCATAGGGGTTTTTTTTTTTTAAACAAATAATAGACAGGTTCAATCAATACAAGTACCAAAGCGGTAGGCCCTCATAAGGGCATACATGTTAATTAGTAAACGACAAATGAAATCTCAAGTAATTTACAGATTTCAATAAATATAAAAGTGCAGTTCATAAACATGTCTAACCCTCACAAAGGTTTTTCACAATAACAAATATGTATAAGAAAGTGTCAGGTTAGCAAACCTTCACCTCTGTAGTCTCAGAAAATGCAGTCACAGGCAGTAGCTTATTAGTCCACAGGACCCACTTCTTCCTCACCTAACCGAAAGAGTAATTTACTGTCAAAATCGACATTCAATCCCAATAATTACTATTATACTACTAACAATCCCAAAATCTTAGCTATTTGCTTAATATAGTAGTTTTAGGGTTTGATTGGTACTATCGGTATAAAATGTGTTAATTAAGTCGTTATTACAAAAATAGTGATGAGGTTTGTATTAGTTCCAATAATGGGATGTAATCTGGTCTTTAATTATATATTTAGCCTCATATCATCATCCCAAATCCAATAACAATCCAATCTCCTCAAATTTATAAAATTAAGGTTTTCTCTTCTAATTAACTTAATAAATCCTAAAATTTAACATACAATAATAGAAATTCAGGCCCATTAACTTATATAAGGTCCATGCGTGTCTATTTCCATCATTCTATACACATTTCTTAACAATTTTCCCAAAAGACAAGAATTACAAGAATTTAATGGCATAAATCTTAAATCCAAATTCAATCATTACCTAAGATATCATTACCAAAACCTTGAAATTACAAACCAAGAACACCACCATGATCACTGCGACGAGGAGAACATTCTGTTCTAAAATTGTTTCCGCGTCACTACCACAATTGAAGATGGTTAATACCCCTACCAATAAGTGCCTTTCAACTCAACAAACACAATGCCTAGGTTAATTTCATGTTTTGCCATTGGGAAAGCCTTCAATCGCGGCTTCTAAGTTGCCAGGTCTCAACTTGCCACCACTCGCCGCTGCATTGAATTCTTCTCTATTGTCGACCCAATCACAAAATTGAAAGCATCGGGATGCTCCTTGAGCTAAACCTATCACAAAACACCACCTAGATTGCAACTTTAGCCATCGGTGATATTGTGACCACCACCTCTACCATGCCCATGACTTTGAGCTCAAGTTTGGTCGTTCCCCCAGTGGGTTTTGGAAGAAAATGGTATCAACATGTTCCTTACGTCAAGAGAAACAGGTTGGTGTATAATATGCTAGGTTTCACTATTTGTTGAAGTTATATAGGCAATTCCCTTAACGCCAGAGGATATTCTCATATTTTTTTGTACATAATTTTTGATAAAATCTCTTATTTTTTGATCTTTTTGTAGACCCTCAGAATAATTTTTTGGTTATGCAAACCAAAGGGAATGATGACTTTGGGTTGTATTAAGTTTGAAACCAAGTGGATTTATTTTTTGTCCCATACTACCCCACTACTATACAGATCATAATATACCATAGTTGTCCTTTTCCATCTAGGCTTTTTTAATGAATATATCACTTCATAGGTTGTCGGTGAGGAGGGAGATGAGTTGCATGTGAAAAATGAAGAAAGGTTGGGGGAGAAATTCTATATATAAATTCACTTTCCAAGAATTAGAATTTGACCCCTAAAAGTTTTGCTTGTGTTCCAATGAAGTCCTCCACAAATTTCAATTCAGTCCCTAGACTAAGTTAGTGCCTAACATTGGCCTATTTGACCAAAAATGTTTCCATGCAAAACCCCAACTTTCCAAAGGTTGGTCAATTAAGTCTTCCCAACTTACAATTTGACCCCAAAACTCCCAATTTTCTTGCAATTACGTCCTATTCATTTATTTTTCGAGCCCTAAAATCCGACCAACCAATATCTTAATTTCTCAATTCTTATTTTCCAAAATCCCAAATTTTAGGGGTGCTACAATTTTTCTTTGAATCTCCAACTGTGTAAAACTTGGGATTCTTATAAAATCATCCAAAAGAACATAAAAAAATTTATTAAAAAGCTCTCTAGGATCAAGTAAGCTCTCTAGGATCAAGTGGTCAACTATGCACCAACAAATTGCAAAAAGGTTTTCACAAAGAAAATGGAATTTGAAAATGAGAAGCTTCTTCAAGACAATTTTCCACACAGACATTTGACTCAAGTTAACCACACTACAATGATGCAGCACGAAAAGTCAAATGCTGTTCATTCCTAATAGTTAAAAGATCTTGAAACGACGTTTAACCTCTGATACTAGATAAAAGAATCTTCAAAAAGTATCGTTCACCTTCAGAAGGATCCACTACCGCTAACCTCCCAACAATAGTCTACTTTTTACACATTTTCCATTTTCAATACTTATGCTCCCATACAAAATATTTAGAAAACTCTCTATATAAAAGATTTAATTTCATGGCAGAAGGATCATTTAAATTCATCCAACAAAATTCTGTCAACACCATTATACTAATAAAAGGATTTGAAAAAACCTCATTTAAAGACCTCTTCCTACAAAATAGACATATTGACCATTTGGCAAATTATTGATAAAATAACAACAAGAGAATACATCAAGGCTATATCAAAACTAATACACCAAAAAGCCTCCACAACAGAAATTCATCTACCTTTATGATATTCACTTATTTCATCACCAACATTTGTAAAAGAATCTTCAACTATATTATAACATATATTACCATGACCCTTGTAAATGTACTTATAAAGATATTTCATGAGCTTAAAATCCACACAAATCTCAACATTTATATGACAATTAAATTTTGCTAACAAATAATAACAATATGGAACAACATATCTATTATCCAAAGTAACATCTTAAATAACAACTTTTCTGCCATCATTTCTCCTTTTATAATTAGGGTAATATGACTTGCCATGAGTTGTCATTTTAGAAAACTCCTTAGGATATTTATTTTTACAAACACCATCTTGCATACAAACATTCTTAAGATTTTCATCACCATAAGGACCATGCATCATATGCAAAACTACATAACTATACAATAAAGAATTATAATTAGAAGGTATTTCAACACAACTAATATTATCATACAATTTTGAGGAAACAAATTTATGTGACTGTTTTAGAATTAATATCCAATGATCATGAGGTAAACCTCTTTTCTAATACTTAACAACATATATATGCTGCAACTTCTCCAAATAACCTCTCTCTTTTTTTATATATAATTTCATTCTTAAGTTCTTCAAGTTTAGCTCAAAAGATACGGGTGACTAAGTGAGGCCTATCCTAAGGCGACTCTGTTGGTAACAAATCATCTTTAATTTCCTTTCAACTTGGATTACACATCATTGTTATAAACAAGTATGGATTTACATATTTCTGCACTAAAACCATAGCATTAACATACCTTTTCATCATATCTCTAGAACCTTCTATAAAAAAAGAAGGCAATATAATTCTTCAACTTATCTAGGACATGTCATTTAATCCATCAACACCCAGGGCATCCATAATCCTTTGTACACTCTTAGTCTTTGTATCATATTGTTGTTGCTCCATCTTATAAAAATCTAAGCATTGTGTTTCTATCTTCATATAAGAGTTAATACCATACTACTGTCCTAATCCCCCTAAATGAATAATACAATTGAATTCATTTGGATAAATTTGACATCTATAACAAATATAAATTTGACGTATTTTTCCTCTTGTTTTTGTTTTGCACATAAACTGCATTAAGAACACACACACACAGAAAACGTTACATTAGAATTATGAAAACGAAGGATACTATAAAGTAATCCATATTTTTCATATAGCAAACCTTCATTCTCAATTCCAACAACATCTAAAGTAGATTGACCAATAGCCAGAGACACAATATTCTCCCTACATTGACAACCTAGAGTTCTAATTGTTATGTTACGCTCAATACTTGCATGCCATCCTGGATGACCACGTGGGAATAATAAAGGATATTACAATGGATCATAGCATCCATAATGATATAAAATTGCATGACTTCAAGAGTCAAACCCATATACCCAAATATCATGACACGTCTCTTCTAGATCATCACTACTTTCATCCCAAATTCTAGCTATTTGATATATAGTTGGTACATTGTAAGTCTTTTGATTTAATTAAGGCTGGGCGTGCAAAACAACTTTATAACTTTGAAGACTATTATGAGATCTCATTAGTTTAAAAATCTTCAAATATGGATTCTTAGCTAAAGCTATTACAAACTAACTAACAACGTCTTGATCAAGATCATAATTTCATAAAGAGCCATACTCAATGCATCTGTTGTATCTAAGAAACACAATTGCAACCTTTTCAATAGTTCAAGAGAATCATTAAAAGCTTCTAATTTATGAGTCATTTCTCCATTAACCTTCAACGTATACACACCTTGATTGCTCCAAAAAAAAATGTCAAAGCAAAATGATTATTAGAAGTTTGAATTCGCCTTTCGAATCTAATATCCACACTTGTAGTATCAATAGCAAATAGATGATACAGTATATTGTTAGGAGTAATTGGAGCTAAAGAAACATCACCATTTGCACAACAAAACGATGGAGACTCATATAAAAATTTAATAGTACCACATAAATGACAATAAGGTATAGAAGGTAGAGTCCAAAGATCAGTAAGAACCATAGAAACACGAAGAATCGAGGTAAAATCTAGCCAACATGGGAAATCTTTAAATGAACTAAATTAGTTTCATTAACATGTACAAAACTATTAAATCCACCAATTTCATTAAATTGAATTTGTGCAACTGCTATTTCCACATAAGGCAAAGTTAGACCAACATCATCAGGATTAGAATCACAAGAAGGTCTCGACAGATCAAACACAATTGTAGAATGTTTAGGAACACCTCTTTTTCTACAATGATCCTAAATTGCTTTCTACGATGCTCCAACAATTTTTTTTCTTTTTCTTTTTCTTTTTTTTGGAACCATATTTTGATATATTTTTTTTTTGCTTTATCTAGTTGTTTTCTTTTTCATTCCTCAATTTCACTCATGAAAAGACCACTTATATTATAACAATGACAGTACCAAAGATGAAAACACAAATAAGTCAATGAAAAATTTGGAATAAGATGCACAGGCTACAAAAAATAAATATTATAAAACAATAGACAAAATATAAAAATTAAAATGAAGAAACCAACAAAATAAACACAAACATCTTAAAAAACAACACAACTGAACCAAACATCTATTGCATAATTATATTGACTAAAATAACCAAAAACAAAAACACTGATGAAAATTAATTTACTTTGATAAAAATAAAATATAAGAATGTCTAATAAATAAGCAAATCACAAATAATGCATACTATCATAAAATTGGAGAAAAATCTAACCAAAAATTAACTTAGAAACCAAAAACACAACTTACTTTTTCGAAACTACAATGAAATAGAAGAACACCATTCCATGATAGATGATCAGTGAAACACCTACTACAGACAACCTAATAACTTAGATTATAACAAACAGTCAATCAAAAATGTTAAATGTTCTTCTCATACTCCAAAAAAAAAAAAGAAAAAAAATATAAACCAAGTTAACAACAAAAAAGAAAATAAAAAATAAAGTTAGGGTTTCTCACAAAGCAGTACAAATATAGTCCAAATAAAAAAAATATAATTTATACACCAAACAACACTAAACAAAAAATACAACAAAACATAAAAACATGAAAAATTTAAACCAAAGCATGAAAACATGTATTCCAACAAGAGAAATAAAGAAATACCCAAATAAACACAAAACATAAATAAACATTCTGAAAATAAAAAATTATTTTATCATGAAATAAATTAAATCTTTTCAAATTTACCTTCCCCAACAAGCAGCAAATTATCTAGCCTTCGTTCACAACAATAAAGTGAGATATAACCCAACCAAACAAGCTAAGCAAACAACAAAAATAAAAAAAGGTAAGAATCAATTTCAAACAACAATAGAAGAAGAAAATCTTTAAGTACTAAATACATAAAATGACAACATAAGACAACAAACCAAAAAAAGAATAAGAAATATTATTCTCTACCAAAACATCATTATACATGAAGAATGAAACGAAAACACTCCAACTTCAAAAGATCACAAATAAAATAAAGGAACCTCGAATGGTAGAAGGAAAATAATATGAACTTTAGAAAGACCACGACCAAATATTGTGAAAACTAGACTATAACAATACTTAAACCATGGTTAAAAGAAAAAACATGCAACCAAATAACTACACAAATAGTAAAAAAAGTACTAAGCAACTTATTTTTTGGCTCAAATTCAAGAGACAGTATGGGTGCTAAAAAATCCTGCAAAAATTTAACATAAAGAAAGAAACCCATCTTAGTCTACCTATTCTGGTGATTTTAGCTAAGACACCCCAAAAACTCGCTGAGAAGAGGAAAAATATATATATATATATAAAAAAAAAGCACAAAGAGAGACAAAGAAAATGAAAGCGAGAAAAACAAAAATAAATCCAAAAATAAAGAACGAAGCAAACATATCAAATCCAACAGGAAAAAAAATTCGCATAAAATAATATGTATGCAATATCAATCTTCTGTGAAAACAATTTACATAAGCCACAACCTACTTGAAAAAGACAGCAATAAACAACACCTCACAACCCACAGTAATAAGCTTACTTTTCTACATTCTAAGAAAAGACCTACAATTGTACAACTTAAAAAACACATTGTATAATCAACAAGAGCGCCAAACATAACGCACCAAAAAAAAAGAAGAAAATTTAAAACAAACAATGTATGATACAACATGACAACAAGGTGCACATCACCAAAATTGAACTGCCACCCATCAAAAGGAATATAAAAAAAACAAAAAAGGAAATAAAAAATACAACACACTATGCGAACCTTAATAAAAATCATTACTTTCTTCTCACTAAGAAGGAAAAAAAATTAAAATTCACCTTTTTTTTCTCACCAAATCACAAAAACAAAATACAATACAACCAAAAAAACATAAGGAGCAGCCACACAATGCACAATACAACAAATTTACCACCAAAAATATTCAAAAAATGACTAATAAATAGTGCAATTATAGCACACGCGTATCCATGCTTATATTATATTGTAAAATATATATACTTATTACATATATGAAAAAATTAAAACTTTACTAATTAATTTTTTTCATTTTTATTTTGTATTTAGTTATAAATTTAACCAAAAATTTACAAATAGTGTGATAATTCTTTAAATAATCTAAAATATTCAATAGAATATTAATCAAATAAATTAATATAATCATCCAAAAATATTTAAAAAATTAACTGTAATTTGAAAATATTATTTTATTTATTTTTTATTTTTGAGTAAAATATATTATTTACGAACAACTAATTTATAATTTAATGCATTATTTACTAATTATAAAGTAAATATGTTAAGCATATTTCATAGCTAGATAATCTTATTTTATATGTTAATATATAATTTTATTATTTTATTTTTTTATATGTTTAATTATTTCTTTAATAGTTTTTGTGCTAATTATTGCATATTTGCATTACATTTTTAATTTAATAGTATTTATATGCATTATTACATATTTATATTTAATTATTTATCAAACAATAAATATATTAATAATTTCAGATTTATAAAAATATAAATAATATTTTTGCTAACTTGTATATTTACTGGTAAATATATTATAAATTAAAATCTTATTTAAATTAGTAAATATATTAATGATTACATCCTAATTAAAATATTATCAAAACTATTTCAAATTTTACTTAATTAATTACTATTAATTTTATTAATTACAAAAAAATTTTAAAAATATTTAATTAGTAGTGAATAATATATGTTTATCCATTTTTTTGCTTAATTATCATTAAATAAAGTATAATATTTAAATAGTATTATTTTCATTTCATAATTTTTATTCATTTTATCAAATTATTATGTCATAATAATTTTCTTAATTATATAAAATTTTCAAGTTTAAAATTAAATTAATTGCACATTATTTCACCACAATCATTTATTGATTATTACAAAAATACATACATAAATCAATTAACCATATATATATATATATGTCCACATATATTTATTAAATTTAAAAATATAATTTTATCCTACAAACCCAACAAAAAAGTTATTGATTCAACATTTACAATAAAATTTATCTCATGTAAAATAATTTTATTTTTCGTGTTTCTCCAAAATAAAACCAAATAGTGGGACTATTTTCTAATTACAATTCCCAAAACACCTTTATCCAAAACATTTTCCAAAATTCACCCAGAATGCAACCAAACAGAGCCAGAATCACTATAAAGACAAATGAGTTTAAACAACCTAAACATTTCTCTTCTGTACTAATTTATTAAATTTCTTAATTTAAGAAATTAAGTGCAATTTAATCAAAGAATTAACTGTTGGATTTTTTTGAAAGAAAAATTATTATTTTCTTGTGATAATTTGAGAAGATTTCCACAAATTGTGTAAAAATAATTTCATTTGTATTGGCTAAATACGAAAAATTGAATCAATTAAATTGACATATCAATTTGATATTTTATTTCCATACCACATGCCTAATTCACTTGCTTGTACATGTATGCAACAATGAGTCATCACCCCCCCCCCCCAAAATTGGTGTTTTACTTATTTTTAAATTCAAAATAAAGAACCATCTTTTAAATATTGAATTTAGCCCTTAAAATTTTAAGTTTGATTTTGTAAATTGAATATTTTAAAAAATATGCAATAAAAACACCTTATATTCCCAAAAATGAAACAAAATGGTAGCAGAGTGCCAGGGTTAGACCCTTTCCACTTGAAAATTGAGAAGAAAGCCAAAAAAATCAACAACATGTTAGGATTCATTTTCTAGAGGTGTTTTCATTTTCTAGTGAAAATGTATAGTGAAAAGTTAGTTAAAAAAGTGTTTTGAAAAATGAAATTGTGTTTGGATGTGTTGTTTAAAATTGTAGGTTTATATAGATTTGAAGATGAGATGTATTTGGATGTTGGGTATTTTTGTATTAAAAGTCATGTAGTTTTTGAATTGATGACATGATGTGTAAAATACTACAAAATGGAGGAAAAATTTTAATATTTTTATGGCAATAAAATTCTTGGCTTTTACAGCTGCAATTTTTTTTTTAAAAAAAATTACATTCTAAATGGGTTAAAAAAAGTAGAAACCAAAAAAGGGAAAGAGAAAATAGTGTTGATATTGTGCGCTGAGGCGTAGATCATTTGTGCCTAGCGTGTGGTGCACTTTTGTGCGCATCATTCCTACGCGGGGGTGCATACATGTGCACCCCTGTGTATGAGGAGTCTACGTAGGCCCAAGGCAGACGTCTTGTGCTAGCGCACTAATTTTGTGCGCCCCAAGGCAAGGAACAAAAAACAAGCAACAATTTTTTCTTTAAAAAAAAATGGAGGAACATAGGTATTATCTTCCCCTCTTCCTCCACCCTCTCTTTTCCGCCCCACTACCTCTTTTCCCATTTTCCTCCCTCCCATTGTCTTCAATCCCACCACCTATTTCCACCATTTTTTCCGACAAGTAGTACCTTACCGTCAACTGCCTTCCAACCCCTTTTTCACTCTCTTTCTGTTTCCCTCCCCTCCCCTTCTCTCAATTACTTATCCACCAAGTCCACGACCAATATACCCTACCACACCACTGACCTCCACCATTATTTTTGGTGAAATCCACTTTACCGGCGATACAACATTATTCAACATTGTGGGTAATTTTACGTATGATAATTTATTTTGTGAATTTTGTAATGTTTGCAAGTGTGGTTTAAGTAGACACACTTGATTGAAAGTATATGCTTCTATGATGGTTATGTTTAAAAGAAATTTTTGGGTTCTTGATAGAAAAATTTGTTAAGTATAATGTTGATTACTTGGGTGGAGTTTTGAGTCTTCAATATTTAGATAATAATATGTCAATTTTGCTATATTTTTCCCTTTATAGTTAGTGTTGGTAGTAGATTAATTATTTATAATTTGCATTACACAAGATTAGTTGATAATATCTTGTTTTTAATTTGTTGGGCACAAGAGTAGTTAGATTATTTTTTGCTAATTATTATATGAAAAGTTATATTTCATGATTTATTTGTTGTAATTATCATAATATTTCTTTCTTTCTTAATGGAGTTGATTTCAGTGTAAACTTATTGATGGGTTTGTCTTGAAATGGGTGTATTTCTTCCCTTTTTTTGATATTTGAATGCTTAAGTACAATAGATATAGTGTTGCTATATTATTGAATAAATAAGCAAACAGTGATGAGTATATACTAACCCGGCTAAGCTTAGATCATAGTGGGATTGGGACATAAACTGAACAAGTTTGCAATGAGTAAGACATCCCTTCAACTTGGATGACCTTTGAGAATATATCATAAATCCATTGCATCTCATCGTATTTGTGCCTTACAAGTCCAACAGGGAAGGCCCTTCGAAAACGATATACGAGCCACCTCATGTGTGCTCCATAACTAAATCCAATTTGTCATCTAACACTTTGGAGAAGAAACAGGCCTCCACTAAATGAAAGAGAAACTTCTCCTTTTGAGCAGGTTCCCACTTCTCATTGACCTAATACTTTCTCCTCATACGATGAGTTGGTGATGTTATATCTACCACGATAATGTACAGAAATTACAAAAAATGGAATGTATTTTAAATCCAAAAATTTCTGATCAATTCATCTAAAAAATGAATATGACATAGTTTGCCCAATAGACATTTTACCTAATTTGAGCATGTAACATATTGAAAACTAAGGTTGAATATGTTGTCGTACATTACAACCATAAACATAAATACATATTTAGTACATTTCAACAGTATTGATGCTACATAAACCATATTGAATAGACACTAGGGTGCTTTATGTAACTCGCAAAAGCATCAACTTAAATAGGACAATAGTAAGAAATATAAAGACAACACACATAATCAGTACACAAAGTCCCACATTGCAACAAACAAACATGCGTGTTGTTTCTCGCATCAGTGTTTCAACATGATGACTAGATTGTCAAAGGTTAATGGTATCCATGTCAATGTTTGGAGTACTATTATGCACTGTAGAATGATTGTCATTGATGTATAAATTAGACTTGTCAAATGGGGTGCGTGATGATGAATCCACCCACATGAACCCGCCAAGGTGGTTTGAACCTAAAGGACATCGGTAGAAGAATCGTCCATAGTTATTTGTGTCTTTGCCATGCAAAGTACCATTGGCCAACTCTGCATGCACATTGAGGGGTTCTATGAATAGTTATTCTGGATACATAGAATAATTAAAATGTATAGGAATTTAACAAAATATGGCACGACATTGATGTGCACATCACATGTACTACTACATGAACATAACTTAACAATCTGTACATGTGCAGTATGATATAGTGCTTTTGGGGCAAAAATATTTACAAAGTAACTAAAAAACATCTAACATAACTACCATAGCAAAAACTTACACCACACAATGCATCACAAAGTTTAGGTCTAATGTGCATAATTTTTCCACATTAGATGAGCAAGAGAATCACGAAATTGAGACATGTGATCAAGGTTCGCTTGAGATAGCCTCGATCATAGCTCATGAATTTGTCCTCTATTGAGAACATATTCACATTCTTCCTATAAGAAGAAATAATCATCCTTAAAGTGTTTCCTAATAAAGTTATGGACCACGCAGTAAGCAATAATGATTTACACTTGATGATGTATTTTGTAGTGGGGCATTCGTCCTTGCAAGATAGGAAATCTAGCCTTAAGAACCCTAAACGCACACACGCTTGACAACATTTTAGAGTCTTGCATGTCTATAATTGAATAACTTTGACAGCCCTGGGCCTTCCAAACGAGTTCTCTAATGATTCAAGTGGTAGTGGTGAAGGCAATAAAGGGCTGAAAACCCAGGGACATTACAATAGCTAGAGTCAACAAGGTAGTACTTGCTTAGAAAAATAGAAGTGAGAATTTTAATGGATGGACCTAAATATAATAATTTTTGTACTAACTGCATAAGTTCACTTTATCTATTCACCTTATGGTGGCCATGGAAAATAGGCATCTATGGTAATGGCATGACTCGACACATGTGCCTCATTTGCACTTCCCTCCCACCCTATATAAACATAAGTGAACATGAGGCCCATGTCACAGATAGCTAGAACATTTTGTGCAATCGTGGCCTTACGACATTTATATGCATTTTGTTGTTGTGTTGGTGCTGGTGCGCTACACTAACATAATTCTACAAACAAGGTTTTGATGATTTTATGATTGCAAGTAATCAAGTTGTTAGGCTTATTCCAACATGATTAATAAGGTTAGTGGAGTTACCTTGAAGTAGGGGTAGAAAGAACTACTTAAAGCAATTTTGCAATGAACAATACTAAAATCGGGTGGATGATTACCTTGAGTGCTAGGATATTTAATACCTTAGCAACTCTTCACACGTGATGATGAATAGTTTCACTTGAGTGTTGGAATCTTTCACAATTGTCGCGTTGAAACTTCTTGTACCCTACTATTTACAAAAATATTGTAACAAATTCTTTAAGACCAACTTTAGTGGGTCTCCCTTCTTTTAGGACTCCACACGATGCTATAAAATCATTGAAATCATCATGAGTTATTCTTAATGCATTTCTTATTCTATTGAGATGACCATCAAGAAATTCCCCAACTCAATCTACCCCTTGTAACCTAGACGTATAGCAAGGTGTTCTATTCCTGAAGTAAGATGAACAAAGAACTTGTGAAAGGAAAATGAAAGCCATGTCATCATCAAATTAGGTACTTTTGTTAGAGTTGGAGGAGAAATAGTTAGATGAAAATGAGGATGTGCTAGAACTAGAATCAGATGATGAGCTTCCATTTTCATGCATTTCCTCATCAAACTAACATATAGACTCGGACTCACTAATTTGCTCTATTACAATAGATGCAACAGAAAGTGTGCTGTACATTTTAAAGTACATGTATTATTATCATAAATTAAGCCATATATTAATAAGGACACCACATATTATTAGTCTGATATGTAAGCATAACATATTACAAACATGATGGGTCACATTTTATCATGGATTTAGGCTAATTGAAGTAAAAATAAAGAGATATGCCACCATCAGTACTACTAACAAGTGCCTCCTACCATATGGGAAGAAAACACCTGTCTTGTAAAATTTTCATTTTACAGATTGCAATACTAAAACAATCACGATATGTATATTTATATATTATTAATGATGTTTACCTACGCAAGTAAATGTTGTGTAATTGACACACTTACAGGCTATTTATTACTAAAAAAAGAAAACCAAATTGGAAAAAAAAACTGCAGCCTCAGATTAACCATGCACTAGTTAATGGGGAAAACTTTAGTGCATATGCCCCCATACGTGAAAGTTCTAGTTCAAGCACAGTCACAACACACATGCCCTACATGCATACAACATTGTTACATCTATTATACAGTCATTAAAACTTTCTTAAAAAGGTAAAAACATCTTTTAGACATATGGAAATATAAGTATAAATATGGAATGAAAGTAACACAATCTTACACAAGACATTATTTTTTTAGCATAGGCCCACATTAAGCTTACCCACTCTCTCCTTTCTTCATCATTCATCAAGAGAAATATCTTGCGGTGCATCTTGCTCAAGAGAGCATCTTAAGTTTTGAAGAACAAATGGCAAGGCAAGCCGTCCATGCGTTTTAGTGTAGCTATGCTAGCATCAATGTTATGAGAAAGTTTTTTAGCCTTAGCACGATTGACACTAGTCTAAGCATCAATTGCGTCATCTATTCTCAAGGAGCAGTTGCTTTTGGATTTTTTTAACTTAGACATTGATGGAGCATAGTTAGTGGGTAAAGAGCTAACATTAAATGGAGAATTAGAAGTTCCTTTATTGGTAGGTTGAGGCTCAAAGGTATTTGGAGAATCTTCTACTAAACCTTGGCTGGGAACATTTAAGTTTATTTCCTCCTTGTTCTCATATGGTTGTTGTGAAGAAGACTTGGCCTTGCTCCCACTAGTCATCATTTTGTAGAACATCTCAGTATAAAGATAATAATAACGGAGACCTTGTTTTTTTAGGCTACCATCCATTGGGTTTGCCTATTAAAAGGAGCAACACAACACAAGTTAGTAGTGTCCTTAATTTGGGCTGGGCTACTTGATTAATACAATTGTACCAGCTAAACTAAATAGGACTTCTTTCTTACAAAAAGCCATTCAACCCATTGCTCCTCCAATGCTGTGACTATGCTAGTCGCTTTATCCCAACTGAATCCCATCCTCTTAGTTAGTAAGTCATGAAACTTACGCCATAAACCTCTTACTTTATTCAGTTTACTCTTGAGTTGGTTAATGTAATAGAAATGGCTTATTCTAAGGTGAAGTTCCCGTAATATGTCCAACCAAATAGATGTCGTGAAGACAGTGGAGAGAAGTTGTCCTTTGATGAAATGTTCATACATTAATTCTATAAGAACAATTAAAGTAGGTAAATTTCATTTGGCCTCAGTTGCTTTATTGCGCACTCATTTTGAAGTCCTTGACATCTATTCGAAAAAAATGATATTAAGTTAGATTTATAAGCTTCTACTTTTATTGATCATTACATGATGAATACATATTGAACAGACATTTTACGGAATATACAAATTAAAATTTATTGAATTATTGTTGGGACAACCACAGGTAATTAGTCACAGAAATATAACGTCAGTTACTTGGTGGGGATTTAAATTGTGAACCACTGATTAAGGTTCTACATGAGTTTGTATATCTATTAAAATCTCGTTTGCTTTACTGAGATTCATATATTCAGGCTTGAAAAAAATTGTTAAACAATTTATGTGTTTAGAATTGTTGGGATATACTAGGCTTTTTCTCTGTTCATATAGGTAGGAGTTACTACCCATATATGCATACTATGTGTGCACATATTTATGAGTAGATGAGGGCCAAAGTGGAAATCTATGTGCTATTAATTTGCAATTGTGTTTTAAGTTCATGGTATGCATTTGGGCCACATAATTGTGTTTGTTTTTATAGTTGTAATATAGATTCAGTTGTATTATTGTTTCATGTAGAGGTATCAAAGTAGTCTAAATATTCAATGTAAATGTGGTTATAACTAAGTTTTCGTTTCATGGTGACAATTCAACCTAAGGGATTATTGAGTCTTATTTAGGATTTAATATGGTTAACTATGTTTCAAGTTGTCACTAACACATGAAACATAATATAGCACTTGAACAATAAAACTAGTCTAATACAACAAACGTAATAGCAAATCATGTGCTTAAAATGCACTCCAATAATAAAAACTTTATATATTCATGCAAAACAATACAAGATCTCCAGTCATTATGCTATAAACCTAAAATCCAATACCATATATATTCAACGGTTTTAAGTAATAAAGGGTTATAAGCAAACCAAACAAAATTAACAAAACCAAAAAACCCCCCAAAACTACATATATTCAAATAATCGACAACAAAGACAATAATAATCAACATCCATCTCCAATTTTTGATAAATCTAAGAAAACAAGCACAAAAACAACAATATTTCACTAAATCGGGCCACCTATTTTGAATTGAAGCCAACATACATATACCCAAACCAAAACCCACTAAAATCTTGCAAAATGGAGGAAAATTTTGAAGAAAAACAAAACAAAAGAAAACTTGCATTTGGTGGCCTAGATCTCATGGGTACACTTGTTTTGCTACCCCATACTTGACCGCTAAAAACTCACTGTCAGAGCTGCTTGCCATTGCTTCGTTGATTGATGCGGTGGGCTGGTCTCGCTGATGGAAGAAATTTTGCGGTTGGCTGTGATGGAGTCTCGGTTCTTGTGTTGTGTTTTAAAGATAGGAGAGTTTTTTGTTGCTATGGAAAATGAGCTTGTGCTTTCTCCCCCATTTTGTTTAATTCGGGGAACCCATACAAGAATAACAATTGATGAAAATGAAAGACGTTTGAAAAGTGTTGGGAATGCAAAATAGCAAATATAGGTAATAATATTTGGTGAAATAGAGATGAAAATGGAGAGAAAATATAAAAAAGAATGTTTTGAAAATGAAAATATATGAGAAAATGGTGTAAAAATTGATAAATCTCTATTTTCATTTTCTAGAGAAAATGAAAATGGTGTAGAAAATGAAAACAAAAGGGCTTCAAGGGAATTTTTGATTATGTTTTTTTGTGTAATTTTATTATATGTTTTGGAAGAATAAATTATTGAAAAACGTTTAAGTGTTTTTTTTTTTTGTATGTTTGATTATATTTTAGGAGAGATATTTTTTATTGTAACAGTAAATTAATATTTTTTTATTAAATTTTTGGGGTGAAAATAAAATTGAATGATTTTTTTAATATTAACATAATAATAAAAATATAATATATATATATATAATATGCATTTATTAAAAAATATGTATTTTTAAGAAAAAATGGTATGTTTGATTAAGTTTCAAAACAATATTGTATTAAAAAAACATAACCAAACAATCCCCAAATTTCAAAGACGCATATAAATACACTCAAAACCCTCACTGCGGTTCCAGGGTTTTCCAGAGAAGCATCTTTTCTCTTCTTCAAATCGATCTCCGCTCTGCTCATCTTGTGAAACTTGTAATTTCAAATCGAAGCCAAGATGCACGCTCCAGTCCTCGTCCTCAGTAAGTCTTCCTCTTCGTTAACAGTTTCATTTCTTCCTCTTCATTATTGTTTTCAGTGATTTCTGTTTACATGTGTATAGTAATCGTTTAAGAAATGGCTACCCAATTTCTTACACTTTCAGCGCCTCTAGTGGATTCAAACTACATTTCAGTTGTTTTAGATTTTGATAGGGAGAAATAGAAAGATTAAGATTCTATCATGCACACCCTGAACACCACTGTAAATAAATTAAATGCTCTGGTACAGAGGGCCTAGATTTGGATTAATAAGAGATTGTACCCTAAGGTGGAAGTTTGATTAGATGGGTTTGCGGTGGGCTGCTGCTTGTCGCAAGGATGGGATAAATTTTAACTGCTTGGCTGTGACTTCTTGATCATCATGCACTTGTGGTGTCTGGGGTTTTATTTTTTTAAGCCGTCTGTTGGGCTGCTTGCGTAATTACAATAAACTGAGCAGGTTCAATACCAGTTTTTAGTATGTTAAAAGTTGTGTTCAAGATCCAAAACTGTCTCTTTCTCTATTTTTGGAGCAAATGGTATGCTGGAATAGGCTCTTGAATAGATATTTCAGATGTTCTAATAAATATAGTAGTCTACATATGTCCCCCCATTTTTCTTTTTGAGGTGGGGGATCTTTGGATGCTGGTCCTCTATGGGTTAATTTTACTTGTCAATAGAATTTACCTATGAGCAAGAAAATCTAAAGACAATTATTCATTACTGTTTCATACGTTTTGTTCTTTGGCTAATATATTTTAAGTTCTGTTAAGCAGAAGATTCACTGAAGCGGGAGTCTGGAAGTAAGGTGCACCATGCCAATATCCAAGCATCTAAGGTAGTATTCAAATCTCATGATCTCATCCTTCTCTCCTTTCTAGAATTAATTTTCAATCTGAGCTTGACGATAGTGAGTTCTGTCTTCTCTGAATGATCTCCTTTTTGCATCACCAATGTGAAATCACATGCTCCTGTCTGATACTCTAAAACAAATTTTCTCTGATGATTAGCTATTTGAATAAGATTGATTCTGTCACTACCAGAATGATTGTTTAGGGGCTGTTTCTAGTAAAAGATATCTGTTTCTTGGTGCTTTTGAACAACTTGCAAGAATATTGTCCAAATGAAGATGGGGAGGAGAAGGGAAACAAGTGCCTTACCCTGCAAGAGTTTGGCCAAGCAACATACCACTAACTTTGAATTTTTGTTCTGTCTAGGATAATAAAGAAACTTTGTCCAGTTAGTTAAAGTCTAATCCTAGACCACTGAGTGTAATATAAAAGAGTGATTATATTGATCAGCGAATATAATGTCATAGGCTATTGGTCTATGCCAGTTCCTACAAGTTTTCGGAAGACCTAAATACTATTTATTTTAATAGGTAATGGATCCTCAAAAACAAAATTGTTCTAGCTTACTGTTATTGCATAATGGATCCTAAATAACAAAATTTTCTAGCTTGCCATTGCTGTATGCATCATCGAATTATCTCCAAATGCTTTCGTACTTAATTCACTAATTTTCATGTTGTTTAGCATGTTTTCCACATCTTGTGAAGAAGGCTAACTGTCATAGTGCATACTGAGTTTCTTGAAGGTGTTTGTACAGTGTCGTTGGGGTTATAGTTTTTGCTTGACAAAGCTTAATGCCTTCTGACTTCTTCCATTTTCTGTTAGGCAAGGGTGCTGCATCCTGCATGTTTTCTTCCATTATCCAATCAATTGACTTCAATCACATTTTTACTTGTCCTCGACAGGCTGTCGCGGATATTATACGTACTACTTTGGGTCCAAGATCCATGTTGAAGATGCTGCTTGATGCTGCTGGAGGTGATATTCCTGATCATCTTTATATTATCATGTATATCTGCAATAAAGCATGTTGAAAAGAAATACTCTACTTCCATGAAAGATTGTTGTGTAGACCTCTCATGTTGTCATTCCCTGTTGGCACAGTGAATCTAGAATCAGGAAAGAGGTGGCCTCCTAAGCTGGATGCCATATTTAATAAATCTCTCCTCTTCTTATTTTGTCTAAGTTTTCATTTTCCTTCTGTTGTTAAACCTATTTGTTTTGACAAATACAGGGATAGTTGTGACAAATGATGGAAACGCTATTCTCCGTGAATTAGATGTTGCGCACCCTGCAGCAAAGGCATATTTTCTCTGTCACCTTTTCCTTTTAGCATTAACTTCTTGTTTTAAGTCGTGGACTCCTTTTTGGTGAAACCAAAGCACTAGTGCTTGACTGTGGTATATTCTATTACTGTCTATGAATGTACACCTCTCTAAACTTTATACCTTATTACCATTTGGCAGTCAATGATTGAACTGAGCCGAACTCAGGATGAGGAGGTAGGAGATGGGACAACATCTGTGATTGTTCTTGGTATGTATTGAACTTGTTATCCAATTGATTTGCTTATGGCAGTTCGTAAATAGGCTAAGTTTGCAATGGATGCAAATGAAGCTTATGTAAGTGAGCATTTACATGCATATATAAACTGCATTTGCATGATAGGCTTGTTTTGGGGACTATTTATGTGCATTCTTCTACCTGGTAAATTTGCTAGGTCATTGTATGTATCAATGTTTTTAGGTAGGTGTTCATGTAATTTCCTATTTGTAGGATGTGTTTTTACAGTTGCAAGTTTTTCTTTCATGCCATTCATAAATGCTTTGTAAATTTCTTATTGGCCAACGTGAAGGGCTTAACTGATTGAGGTTTGAAAAAATTATGTTTGAAGATTTGTATTTCTTTCCCTCGAAAAATAAGTGTTGATAGATTTCCTTAATTTTTGAATATTTTACATTGAAGCTGGTGAAATGCTCCATGTTGCGGAAGCCTTCATTGACAAGAACTATCATCCCACTGTCATCTGTCGTGGTAATAATAATTTCTATGAATCTTCAATACTGCTGGTGTGGATTATCTATTTTTACAGTGACAAGTTGCTTTCTGTTGTGTTGCAGCTTATAATAAAGCTCTAGAGGATGCTGTGTCTGTGCTTGACAAAATTGCAATGACTGTAGATGTGAAGGATCGTAAGTTTGCTGCTTTTGTTTTCCTCATAGATCAAGCGTCAGTGTGGTTATCCAAATGATTTACGTAGAATCTCTAAACCTGTGTTATATCAGTTTAACATATTAACTGATAACTAAGCTAACAAATTTTGATACTATTTGTTCTCATCAAGATTACAATAACCACCTCATCTGGAGTTCCATTATTTTTGCAATTATAATTTTTTCCCCCCAGTATGTAATCTCTTTCTTTATGCACGAGACTTTAACCCCTTGAACCCCTACTGTTGTTGGCCCACACGGGCTTGCATCAGGCTCTCTCCTTCTTTTACAGGATTGTATGAGTAAACTTTGGTATAGAAAACATAGAATAATTGCTGAAGATATGAAGCTGTTAGGTATGGTCTTTCAGCTTCGCAAGAATTGTGCATCTTGCAGTGCTCGTACCTCAAATCATGTCACTTCTTTCATGTCTTTCTTTCACCTAATTATGAAAATTTGTCTTTGACGATTTAGCTAGTCCCTTTTCTAATGAGTACATGAACAGTTATTGGCATATGGTGATCAATTGTGGCTTCTTTCAGAATTTTTTTTTCAAATAAATAAATGCGATCTCTTGTATCTTATCAAGACTTCTGTGAATCAACTTGCCCATTTCAGCCTTTGTGTTCTGTAGTTAGAAGTATAATCAATACTCTAGATCCAATAAACTGTCTAATAGCTCAAATTTGGGTTAAGATGGCTGTTTCAGAGCTTTTGATGTATCAATTTATAATGGATGGACAATTTAGTTATTTCTTTTGTCAAGCTCTTATTCTGGGATGTTTCTGATTTGGCAGGTGCAGCAATGTTAGGACTAGTCAAGAGTTGTATTGGGACAAAATTTACCAGTCAATTTGGTGATTTAATTGCTGTAAGTATTTCAATAATCGGTTACTGTTTCTGGTTAGTTATTACAACTCCCCCTTCCTGACCAGTTTGCCTGCTGCCTGGCTTCCTTGACCTCTTGCTTGAATATGTTTTTAATGACTTTTGTCCTGTCAATGAAAAGAATACCAACTGTACGTGCTCTGACTGTGGAAGGGAGTTTGGGAGTTCCATTTCTTTCTGGGATGATTGGGGCATTTTGATTCAGAGTAATGTGATAAGAGGGTAGTAAACTTGTTAAACTTAATGATTTAGATTAGAATAAATATGACTTGTGTGGGTTCTGGTGAAGTTGACATAACCAGATTCAACCCCTAGCAGACTTTGGTTGGAGTTTGCAAACGGTCTAGGTTATAGGTTTAGACTGAGTTGGGAAGGTGTTCATTCCTATATAACCCAACCAAACCATATTATACATCTGGTTATCCAAAAATTTGGTTATGTCGTGTCGCCAAGTGCCTAACAACTGTAAATAGTTTGGTTTGGTAATTTACCACAATGATTTGGTAATTTCAGTTTGGCATGCTGTCTGCCCAAAATCTCAAGAAAATGATGAAATGAAGAAATGAAGTCGTGAAAGAGAGAATGGCAGTGTCCATTGCTGAATTGCTAGTTTTTTCATGTAGAATACTAGAATTGTTCTAGCAATAGGCTAGAGCGAAGAAAACTGAAAGAGAAAACAGAAAGATAAAAGAAAACAGGCACTTTACTACATAATATTTCACGAAAAGCATCAAAAGCCAGTGTCTGTTATCTAGTTGGTGTGGCTGCTTTCCACCTGAATGGAATAACCCTAAAATATTGAAGATTGGGTGACATGAAATCCGGAAAATGAGGATGATTCAATATATGCCGACTGAAATCAATTTGAGTAGAGGAGGCAATTTTACAATTGATTGTGGGTGATAGATGATTGAGAGTGAGGGTTTGGCCACTATAGTACATTGTCATTGGGGGTTAGAGGAGATTGGGAGAAGTGGAGAAACTCGTGGGTTAGAATTAGAGATAACTCTTAGTGATAAAACTAATTCAGGAGAAGTTAGCTTGAATTGTAGATATTTGGTATTTGACTCAGTACAGTTACCAGAGGCCTAAAATTACTTTACCAGACTGAATACCAAACTTTTAAAAATAAAAACTGATATCAAACCAAAAAATTCTGTTTAGTTTTGGCACAAACCTGGTTTTTTGTTTGCTTCAATTCAGCTTTTTTCTAATTTGCAGACACCTTTAGTTAGCACATTTTCAGGTTGCGTTTGAAATCAATCAATTAACAATCTAGGATGATCAAGTGAACCTTTTAGTTCCTAGTATCCAGATTATGGGCAGTCTCTGATCATTGTGACAAATCAATAATATTGCATATTTGAGTTCTGTTTACTTGTGTAACATGGTTGTAGAATTACAACTTTATCAGTAATAAGACCTTACGGCATTTGAACTCATTTCTTTTGTGACAAATCTGATTGGCAGTGATTTATAGGGTTTTCTTGGTGAAACTTTCAGGACTTGGCAATAGATGCCACGACCATGGTAGGTGTCGAAATTGGCCAGGGATTGCGTGAGGTAGACATAAAGAAGTACATTAAGGTAGAGAAGGTTCCTGGTGGTCAGTTGGAGGACTCAAAAGTTTTGAAAGGAGTCATGATTAACAAGGATGTTGTTACTCCTGGTAAAATGAGAAGAAAAATACTAAATCCAAGAGTTATTCTACTTGATTGTCCTCTTGAGTACAAGAAAGGTGAGAATCAAACCAACGCCGAATTGTTAAGGGAGGAAGATTGGAGTGTCCTACTGAAAATGGAAGAGGAATACATCGAGAACCTATGTATGCAGATACTAAAGTTCAAACCAGATTTAGTAATAACTGAAAAGGGGCTCAGTGATCTGGCTTGCCATTATCTTAGCAAGGCTGGTGTCAGTGCAATCAGAAGACTAAAGAAGACGGACAACAATAGAATTGCCAGGGCTTGTGGGGCAGTAATTGTTAACAGACCTGATGAGTTGCAGGAATCTGATGTTGGTACTGGTGCTGGATTATTTGAGGTGAGAAAAATTGGAGATGAGTTCTTTGCATTCATTGTTGACTGCAAGGATCCAAAAGCCTGCACGGTTCTTTTGAGGGGTGCAAGCAAAGACCTGCTGAATGAAGTTGAGAGAAATTTGCAGGTATATGTGAGTTTTGATAACGCAACACTGGTTTCTTTGATAAACAGTGATTCTAAGTTCCAAAATATGTTTTTACACAGGATGCAATGTCTGTAGCAAGAAACATAATAAAGAATCCCAAGCTCGTTCCTGGTGGAGGTGCTACAGAGCTGACTGTATCTGCTATGTTAAAGCAGAAGAGCTCATCTATTGAAGGCGTAGAAAAGGTATAAGCTTGTCTTCATGACTTCTTGTGTTGCATCAGTGTATATTGGTTCTCAAACAATCATCTTCACCTTCAGCTATATCCACCCTAGAGAGAAAACTCCAGTACTGAGAATGTTATGCTGATGTTTGTTTGTCTAAAACTGTGTCGATACTGGATTTTGATACTCTGTTTTGAGCATCAAGTAAGGATATTGCTTTTTAGAGCATGAATCAGGCTATCCCTATTAAGTCTTTGATAAGGATATGATATCCTGCTCGTTTTCAATAGAAGTAACTCAAAATCTTCTGTTATGATAGAACCTGTTCTGCAACTAGCGACTAGTGCAGGCATCTATCATAGAAAAAGTAAATCATTTTTCTGGTATGTTTTTTAAAAGTGTTCTTCATTTTGTACATCACTAAACAGTGGCCTTATGAAGCTGCTGCAATCGCTTTTGAGGCTATACCACGAACTTTGGCTCAGAACTGTGGGGTCAATGTGATTCGAACTATGACTGCCTTACAAGGAAAGGTAAAATATCCTTTGTTTTTGTATGCTTGCAGTTTCACGCAAGCTCTAAACCATGCCCCATCATCTATTATTTATTTCTTTTTCAGCATGCAAATGGCGAAAATGCATGGATCGGCATTGATGGGAATACGGGTGAAATTACTGACATGAAAGAGCGTAAGGTGTGGATTTTGGTGTACATTTCCTTCTACTTTGTTTTGATGTAATGAGTTGGGTGATAAAATGAGTTCCTCATGAGTTTGCTGACGGGTGCTAACTGGAATATCTAGAACCTGCACAACTTGATCATTGAGGTAGGGATGCAAACAAACCAAGCTGTCTTGTGAGCCTGACGAGCTGGCTTGAAAAGTGTTCGAACTCAAGCTGAGTTCGTATAGGTTTCGAGCCAAGCTTGAGCCAAATAATTTTTGTTCGCAAGTTCATGAGCTTATATTTTTTATAAGAAAAATATTTATATATAAGAAATTATAATAATACATATTAATTCTAGAATTTTTTATAAAATAAATGACCTTTCAAGCTCAAACTCGAGCATATAGCTTGATAACAAGTTCGAGTTTAACGAATCAAGCCGAGCCAAGCTGAGCTGGAGCCTCAATTTCCTTATCTCATCGAGCTTGAGTTGAGCTTTGATTCATTTGATTCGAGCTCGATCCTGAAAAAAGGTCCTCGCTTGGCTCGGCTCGGCTCTACTTGGCTCTTTTGGCTCATTTGCATCCCTACATTGAGGTTCTCCCATCGTTATGAATTTCTCACACAGAAGTACTTCAATATGTGCTCTTGATCCTTGGCTGTAATTACAACCAGGGTGATGAAACGAGTGTCTTGTGAATCTGCTATGGCTGTTGTAATATTTATCCCAACAGACAAGTTGCACCTTATGTGCACATAATATCTTTTTCTTGTTTTACAATTCATTCTGCTTGCAGTCATGAATTTCGTACATATCAAAATTTTATAGTTCTAAATCTTTTGTGTTAGTTTATATCATCCTTGTGCAAACTCTTTTTTGTTTGGTGCTGAATGCATGCTATTATACTCTTTCAGATGTACTAATTAACTGATATCCCTGGGATGTTTAGATATGGGATTCATACACTGTGAAGGCTCAGGCATTTAAGACGGCCATTGAAGCTGCCTGCATGCTTCTGAGAATTGATGATATAGTGAGTGGGATCAAGAAGAAACAGGCCCCTGGAGCAGGCCAGGCTCCATCAAAGCCTAAAATTGAGACAGAAGGTGATGCAGACAATGAGAACATGATCCCTGAATGAGAGGAAATGCACTCGCTGGATTGTACCTCTGATCTGTAAATGAAATCATCTTTTGCTTCTCAATCAAGATCGATTCTCAAAAATTTTTGGGATTGCCGTGTTTTCTGCTGTTTCAGCCAAATTCAAAATGCAAGATTGTTTCTCAGTTGTAAAACCAGGACCCCATTTCATTCCCGTGAACTTTCAAGTTGAGATTAGTAGTTTATTGCTTATTTTTTCCTTCTTACAACGAATTCTTGTGACTTGGCCGACACTCTGTTTCTGCATAACTTGGATTGTCGTCTTTGCAAATTTGTATTGGCCCCTGTCTGAAATGCCATCCCTGAGTTTTGTCCTCAAGAACCCAGAATTTGCATATCTGGCTGCTATGATTACCCCCATCGTGCTATTTTTGTAGGGTCTGTGGAAATAAATAGGGTTGTCAATTCGTCGGGTTTAGAATAAATTATGTTGGATTCAAGTATGAATAAAAAATTAGTGTCATATCGAAATTTGATTTAAAATTCATTGGATATGTAGTTGGTATTACTATATTTGGGTTCAAATATTCAAAAGATATCCAAAGAAATCAAACTTTGAGTACTTCAAAAATATCATATAATTATTTTTTAAAAAAATTTAGTAGAATTCAAATTCAAAATAATTTTCTTAAGAAAAGTCATGATAGATTTATGAATAAATTTTTAAATTTATTAATCATGTAAAAGGAATAATGAAATTTAATTTAATTAAATTCATTTATTATATAATTGCATTTTAAGTTTTGTTGCAAATAATAGTACTTATTTAGCATTATAAATGTATAGTAATATTTGATCTCCAATCAACTAATTATAAATTCAAAATTTTATAAAAATGAAATTCATTTTTATCAAATAGAAATTTGCATTGCAATCTGGCTATATCATGGCATTCGACTCCTATTTATTATTCTTCCAATATCATTTTCTATTATATAAATAGAGAAACAAGTTATGTAATTATGATGTAAATAAATTCAAAATTTAACAATTTATATGAAAATCATCTAATTTGATATATTGCATAGGAGTTCATTATTTTTTTTAATCTAAATATTCAACTTGGCATTGCTATAGGACTCTATGTATACATATGTATAACGCTAAATAATATATTTGAATTTGAATTATTTATAAATCAAGTCGAGCCATATCCATATTTGTTTTATTTATTTTGGATTATAAATTTTTTTAATTAAATTATATTTATTGAATTATTGATTAAATACTTTAAATAATTAGATCGAATTCAAATTAAAATTCACTTTTTATCAACAGTCTTAAAAATGAAGTAGACTATTTCTATTTTGGGCCATTGTTTAGTGGATGACAGTATTTGTTAGTAGTTGATCTGAATGTCTTTGGAGTTTCTCTCTTTATTAGTGCGTGTGGAAATAGAGAATTTATTAAATTAGAAAAATTCTAAAAAACTAAATTTTGATAATTTTAATAGTAAGTTATTTTTATTGTCCACCATGCTTTTATTTATTTATAATCATTATTTTCAACAAAAACTAAGAGCTCATTTGGTTTTGTTTTCCCGAAGCATTTTTATTTTTTTATAAAAAAATAGCAAAAAATTATTTATAAGTGTGAGTTTGAACATGAAATATCGTTTGGATATTTTGTTTAAAATGAAATGATTGTGTAGAATTGAAAATGAGTTGTATTTGAATATAATATTTTTGTATTAAAAGTTGTGTGACTGGGAGTAAGAAAAAAATAGTGTGTGAAAATAGAGAGAGGGTGTAAAAATATATTTGGAAAAATATGTTGAGAATGAAAATATTTTTGAAAATAAGATAGAAATTGATAATTTTTTATTTTTTTTAAAAAAAATTGAAAACAAAACCAAACGAGCACTAAATTGCTAAGGAAACAAAGGCAAGAACAATTTTATAATCTCCTCCGATCAATGCAATAGAATGTTTTGGGGGGATACAGTGTACAATGTTTGTTAGTTCGACCTCCACAAGTGTGAGTTTGTCTTATTCTAATCCTTCAAGAGAAGTCTAATGGCATAAATATATCATTTTCAATGTTTATGAATTACTTGTGCACTTTGGAATTGATTATTTGTTTTTTGTATTTAATTGATTAGCTAGCTTAATTAACTGTGATAGGAATAAATGGTACCCAGAGTCTCAAATAAAATATATTTGTTATTAAGGGCAAGGGTGTGTGTAGTTTAAAGTAATTGTGCCTTTTATGATCTAAAAACTCACACTCCCCTTGTCCTAATTTACCTGTGACTTTTATAAAGCGGTTGACACATTTTGGATCCATTTTCAAACTTATTTTAAGAAAACATTTTTTGCAAGATTTCGTTAGGAAAACTTTGGAAAGAGTTTGAGATGAAAAAAAGGAAGTCTTAAGGTTTATATTTAAATTACAACATTTAAAAATGTATAAGTTTTGATGATGTCATTTTTCAAAAATTTGATAGATGTTTAATAATAGGTTTTTTTTTTGTTTTTTTTTACAAATACATCAAGAATCTGTTATGGCTCAAACTCCTGACGTCTCACATTATGTGAAAAATTTATGCCGTTGGGCCATAAACCACTCGGCATGTTTAATAATGATTAATTGATTATAACAAATTAACCAAAAAAAAAGATAAAAGATAAAAAAAAAGGTAAGGAAAGAAATCATGAGATATTGTGCTCAATTTGTAGCAGAATGATTACATAAATATACACGTACATAAAAGGGATAGAAATAAACAAGAACAACCGAGGGATGGATCAGAACTAATTCATCGCCTACACGTTTTTAGGACTGAAAACGTGTTTTCCCATACAGATTCCTGGAGTGAGGGAATATACGCGTCAATGATATATTCCTTCAATCCCGCTAAGTGTTTGTTGAAATTGTTCAGATAAAATTCTTTCAGAACCATAAAAAATTAACCACATGGGTGGAAAGGGAGGGAAGAAGCGGCCGACTGCAGCGGCGGGGCCTCAGCCGCGTGCTTCCCTGACGCTGAGAGAAGAATCTAGTGGCAAGAAACAGGGCAATGTCAATGCCAAAACTATGTGCAAGCTGGACCATCTGAAAAACCTGGCAGTATGGGCCGCCGCTGAACCCTCTATTCCCTCTCTCGGCGCTTTCTTCGGGGAGCGGCTGGCTGCCACGAACGAAGCCTTGGGGCTTCGTGTCGACCCGTCTTTGTTCGTTTGCCAAAGGTTCTGTTCGTTTATCAATTTATATCTTTAGGATTTGGAATTGCTGAATTGCTTTTTTCTATTTTTTTGGTCTTTTCATGTTCTTTTTTTAAACTCTTGTTTTGAAATTTGCGGAGAGGGAAGAATTTTGTGCTGTTTTATGGGAACTTGCCTCTGTGAATGTGGTTAAGCAACACACACAAGTTATTTCAGCTTTTAGTATGCTTAGAAATTTTTTACTCTAATGTAGCGGGGGTTGGGAGTTTATTTTGGGGATTCAACACAAAATTTAGTGTTCTGTGTTCAGTAAAAATGTAGTTACTTTTAAAAAGAAAATAAGCTTTGCAAACTTCAGTAACATGCTGAAGGCTTCTTGGATGTGGTTTATGCAAATAACGTTTGGAAACTTTACAGTTCCTGGAAGATGAGAAGAGGAAACAACTCAATTCTTCAATAATATATCAACAGCGTCGACTTCTTTGATATTTATTTGAAGAAACCTGCAAACTTTTGCGTATTAGTACTTTCTTATTAAACTTGTGTTTTGGCTGTGTTTGAACTTGATGAGTTCATGAAGGCGTGAACCCTTTGTCTAGTTCCATGGGATTTAATCCTGCATCTATTCTAATTTTATGTTCTGAGCATTGTGCTCTAAATGCTTTGGTTTAGGACTTAATTTGTGTTTTTCTATTCATTTATTGTAGTTTTAGGTGAGTGATTTAACTAACTTGTTCAGATAATAGTTTGTTCCATTGTACACTATTGGTTTATATAGATATTCTTTCCTTTCTTTCATTTTTCCTCTTTCTCAATTTAATTTAAGGTTGCAGTCTTGCACATGTTTCTTCTTGGAAATCTTTCTGGCAATGCTTTCCAAGATTTTATCTGTGCATACAGAAAGATACTGTGGAACCATCCATTTTGCTTGAGCCATCCCAAATTAAAATCCATGGAATCGTGCTTTAATGTTTTGAATGGGAGTTCACTTCCCCAATGAATCATTTAAAAACGGTTGGTCCCTGACAATTTTTACTTTCATGTCAAAGTGTTCAAACTTTGTTATTCGAATAATTTTGGCCTAGTCCACAAAATTTTAGTGATCTGTTTATTTTCTCTCTTGTGGGCTGTGGCTGTTTATGGTATTGGTTATTTTTGTTTTCTTCTGTGCCATCTAGTTTTATTTTGTTCTCCCATATTTTGAGATAGTTGTCATTTGATTCAGCAGTAATTGCATGCCATCTTGCTTAGAAAGCTGCATGCGTTTTGCTTTTTACCAATAAAGAAGGGGAAAATAACGTAATCCCTTCTAAGAACCATTAATGTGATATAACCTTTAGGAAGAATGTTATGGACACAAATAGACTACATAACTTTACAAATCTAGAATATGGAATTTGAACATATGAATGATAAATCTTAAGAAAAAAGCATGCAAGTCTCACAAAGGTGGGACTTTCTAGAGCAAAGTTGAATCTGAGATTAAAAGCTTAAAGGCAGGCTATTTGATCTGTGTTTGATAGTGGCAATCTTATGATGGTTTTGATTTTTTTACATCCCACTCTTCAAACCTGCTGTTGCTGCAAATTTTTGTAATTTTTATGATTTTTACTTCTCACTCTTGAGCCATGATGTTGCTGCATATTTTGTAACTTTTTTATGACTCTTACATCCCACTCTTGGGACCTGCTGTACTGCAAATTTTGTAATTTTTTATGATCTGCCTATCTCAAGTAAGTTTCATGTCGAGCATCTTGCAGTATGCTTGCCTAATTCTTCTTAATAGTCTTTGATTATCTATGGCCTTTTTGCGTGAGGATCTTCTCTCCTGTGTGCCTATTGCTGATATCAGCATGCCATGTTCAAACTGTAGATCATGAATTAAACTATGAAAATAAGTTTCATATGTTAGTTTGGTTCCTTCTTTTACTTCTGTCTCCTTAATGGTGTTCCTGTAGGAAGTAAAATATATTAGAAATATGAAGTATTTTACCAGGATATATGATATACACATGTGACAAGTGACAAGTGACAAGGTTTAAATAGTGAAGAGAAATACTCTTACGCTATGTTTGGTTTAAGGATTTTGATAAGAGAAAGAAAATATTAAGGAAAAGGAAAAGAAAACAAAGAAATATAAAATCTCAAATTTTTTTGGTTGTTAGAGAAAACAATGAAAAAAGGAATGAGGAAAAGAGGAGTGGTGAAAGTGTAAGAGAATAAAAGAGAGTACTTTAGTATGAGTAAAATTCATTTCCCTCACCATTTTGTGAGGAAAATTCATTTTCCGCAAATACACTATATTTTCCCTTAAGTTTACCTTTCTTTAGTAATTTCCTTACCAACCACACAACCAAAGATATTTTCCTTTAACATTTTCTTTTCTTTTCCTCACCAAAATCCATGAATCAAACATAGTGTTAGGCCCTAATGATATTCTCTTGTTCAACAGATGTGAATCTATTCTGCAACCTGGTCATAATTGTACGGTCCGGATTGCGAAGATCAAGTCAAAGATGCAGTATAGAAGCAAGAAATATAATGTTGCCACACAGAATAATGTTGTTTACAGATGCCACTTCTGTTCTCATCGAAATTTGATGAGAGGAACGCCAAAGGGCTATATGAAAGAGATATGTCCACCAAAGGCTAAACCCCCACCAAAATTAGAGGCTGCCAAACCTGCTTTGGAGAAATGTGGTAGCTGCGCTGCAACCGGTATTGCTGAGGTTGAGGTTAACAAGGCTGGTACTGTTGGTTTGCCGACAATAGATGGACAGAATCTTGAAAGCAGTCCATCAACTCCATTGACAACAACTGGTCTTTCTTTATTGGATTCAAAGAGGAGGAAAAGGAATAGATCAGTGAAGAAAGTAGCTGAGCTTGAAAGTAGTTCAACTGCAGCTGATGCAGAAAAAAGTATCCATGCTTCGAGTAAGAGGCGGAAAAAATCTTGGACAGGTCTGAAGGAGATTGCCCAGAGCAGCGAGCATGATATTACCAAGAAGAAGTTAACAAACTTAACCATTCCATTCTTTATTTAAAGGGATGCACAATGATGCCCTTGCAAAGATGGGGTGATAGCCCTTTTACTTTTTGATCAATGTAATGTCCATGTTAACCTTGTCTTTTTTCTGTATTCATGGGCCAGAATCAAATCCTGTATTCTGAACAACGAGGAATTAACTTTTCAGCCTCGTTTGTTAACAGTAGGGCATACGTTTATATGAACATTCCACTTCACTTAATTATACTAAAATAGTGGGAAGCAAGGTGCACTATGCCAACGTCCAAGCAACCAAGGTAGTATTCATGCTCGTCATTCCATCCCTTTTGGTATCAGTTTTAATCTTATCTAGAGGATAATGAGTTTGTCTCTTTTCCGAACCATCTCCTTTTTGCATAACCAATGTGAAATCGCAAGCTTGTGTCT
>JACGDI010005219.1:1839730-1860170 GCA_014898725.1 Jacaranda copaia | reverse complement strand
AATTAAGATTAATTCTATCACTACCAGTCCGATGGTGTTGGGATGGTTTCCAGTAAAAGAAATCTGTTTCTTGTGGCAGCCAAATAATTTGCAAGAATACTTTCTAATGAGGATGGGGAACAGAAGGGAAACAAGTGCCTTATCATGCAAGAGTAAGGCAGAGCATACCACAATCTTCAAATACTTATTTTGGCTGGGAACATAAATAAGAAACTTTGGCAAATTTATCTTAGTTTAATCCCAGACTGCTGAGTACAATGAAAATGGGATTATATTGATTAGCTAATGTAAGGTCATAGACTATGGGTATATGCCAATGCCTACTAGTTTTCATGTCACTTCTTTAATGTCTTTCCCCTAATTATCGAAATGTCTCTTTGACTCTTACTCTTCCATCTTGGCAATCCAGTCATCTGACACTACTGTTACTCATTGTCATAATGTTTGCATGAGCAGGTTTTGCTTATGGTGATCAATTGTGGCTTTTATCGCATTTGTTTTCGTTAATGTTATCTCCTTTTTGTATTTTATCAAGAGTACTTCTGTGAATCAACTTGCCCATTTCAGCCTTTCTGTTCTGGTGACAATGCACTAGTTGCAGGAACCTGATGTTGGTACGGGTGCTGAGCTGCCAGAGGTGAGAAAAATTGGAGACGAGTACATTGCATTAATTGTTAACTGCAAGATCCAAAAGCATGCACAGTCCTTTTAGGGGTGCCAGCAAGGGCATACTGAATGGCGTAGGAAAGAAAATATGCAGGTATCTGTGAGTTTTAATAACCCAATGCTTGTTTCTTTATTGTGTAAGCATTGATTCTGAGCTGCAAAGTATTTCTGCACACAGGCTGCAATGTGTGTAGCAAGAAACATCATAAAAATCCCAAGCTCATTCCTGGTAGAGGCGCTACAAGGCTGACTTTATCTGCTTTCTTGAAGCAAAGGAGTGCATCTATTGAAGGCATAGAAAAGGAAAAATATTGACTTTATGCACTTCTGGTGTTGCATCAATCCTTATTGGTTCTCAAATAATCATGTTCATTTTCAATTATAACCTCCATAAGTAAACTCCGTCATTGAGAATGTTATGCTGATATTTATTTGTGAGCAACTGTGTCAAAACTGGATTTGAATATTTTGTTTTGACTACCACATTAGAGAGATCGTTTTTTAATAGAGAATCAGGCTATCTCATAACTTCAGTAACCATATGCTATCTTGCTGGCTTGTTCAGCATAGGCAACTCTTCTAGGCTTTCTACCCGCTGAAACCTGTTGCGCGACTAGCAAATAGCACATGTATCTGTTATCTTAGAGTACAGGCAAGTAATCATTTTTCTTTCTCTTATTTATGCATCATTATAAACAGTGGCCTTTATGAAGTTGCTGCAGTTGCATTTGAGGCTATACCAAGAACTTTTTCTCAGAAATGTAGGGTCAATGTTACTCAGACTATGAGTGCTTTACTATGAAAGGTAGAATATCCTTTAATTTTCTGTTTTTGCAGTTTCACACAAAACTTCAAACTATGCTCCATTTTCATTTGTATGTTTTTTGCTTTTTACCATGCCAATTGCGAGAAAGCATGGATGCATATATGGGAATACTGGTGAAATTACTGACATGAAAGAGCAGAAGTTTTGGAGTTCGAGTACCTTTCTTTTGCTTCTGCACTTCTGCTTTGTTTTGGATGTAATCATGAGTAGATGATAAAATGAATTCCTAGTATCTGGAAATGGCTACTAAAAGCAATATCTAGATGCTGCACAAGATGACCAATGAGGTTCTTCTGCCTGTTGTGATTGTTTCTCTTAAGAGAAGTACCTTAATATGTGCTCTTGGTCCTTGGTAGTAATGATGACCGAGTGAAATGTGTCCCTTATGAATCTGCTATGACTAATAACATATTTACTTCGAACAAAGAAGTTGCACCTTATGTGCTCATGATCATTCTTCTTTTGCAACTTGTCCTGTCACTTGCATTCATGAATTTCATATTTATCAAAGCTTTGAGTTGTAAGCCATTTTCATTGGTTCATATTATCTTCTTGTACAAGACTTAATGTTCGGGGCTGAAACTTTTTCAGATATTTTTATTAATTCATAGATAGCCTTGGTGATTAGATATGGGATTTATATGCTGTATTGTAGGCATTTAAGACGGTTGTTGAAGCTGCTTGCATGCTTTTGAGAATCGAACTATACAGTGAATGGGTTCAAGAAGAAGCAGGCCGGGGTCCATCAAAACCTAAATTGAGGAGGAAGGTGATGCAGTCAATGACCACATGATTCCTGAATGATAGGAAATGCAGTTGTCTGGATTGCATCTCTGATCTGTAATGAATTTTGGTATTACCATGTTTCTGCTGTTTAGGCTATAGAATCAGAAAGCAAGTTATAAAGACAAGCACCGGTTTCATTCCCCTGAACTTCAAGTTTATTGGTTAATTTTTCCCTTGTTGCCAACTTGGGCTAACACTCAGTTTCTACTGGTCTTGGATTGTGGTCCTTATAACATTTCTCATGTAATGCTCCTGTCTCAAATGCCATTCCTGTACTCTATTTGTATTTCTTGGATACAATCAGATTTTAACCATACTTGTGAACACCAGGCCCGAAAACGGGGAAACATTTTTATGTGGTTTGGTAAAAAATAAAATTCCAAATATAAAAAATGAAAATACATAAAATTATGTGGTCAAGAGGTCCTTAAATTTGACAAACCTAAATTTTAAATAAGAACATTTTGTATAACTATTCTTAAAGTTTTTTAAGAAACACTCTCCCAATTCTTTTTTATTGTCTTGCTTACTACTTAAAAACAACTATAGGATAATGAACTTAATGGATGTATCCTAAGTAATTACAAAATGCTCTTATTCATATGGATAAATTACTTGAGTTCAACAAGGACTAAGAAACTTAATACGAAAGAAAATTCTAATTACTTGGGCTTTGTTCTTTACCCTTTTTTCATGATATTTTTCAACTTCTAAAACAATCCCAAAATACATATACATTCTCCAATCCTTCTCCCAAAATACAAAAACTTTGTACCTAAAAACCCTCTCCCAACACAATCTTAAGATACCTCAATCCTACCTTGACCCTACCCTCACATTCCATCCCTTGCTGTCTCCCACTTCCCCTCTCTCTCCCTCTCTCCTTCTTTTCACTACACCACCATTGCACTTCCTTTTCCCTCCTTCTCTACCATTTTTTTTACCTGTAACAGAAAACATCTTCTTCACCCTTCTCTGTTGACAAGGTTAAATTTCATTTTTCTCCATAATTTGAAGGTTGCGTGTTCGAATCTAGTTTTGGATTAGTTCAAATCCACTTTTTATCCATAGTTTGAGGGTCTGCATTTTTTGAATTTGGCTCAAGACTCATTGTTAATAGCATGTATCTTTATTTTGGCAGTGAGTTAAGTAGCAGTTGTCTGAAAAACGGTTTGATATCTGATTTGTATGTATAGTTTCCATTCTCCTCTCAGGATTATGTTAGTGGGATTGAACGAAATGGGTGTATTTTTATATGGTTCCTACATACTTTTTACATAAATGATTCTAGTGTATGGTTACCGTGCTATTTTGACCTATAAACCTTACATGATTCTGAGTATTGAAAATGGTTCGATGGTCTTGTCATATTTGTTGTTCACTTGCATGCGAGAGTCTTGATAGGTTTTTTATTATGCAATTTATTTATGCGGGTTTGATTTTATGGTCTTATTGTATGATTACTATATTATGATAATTTGTTAGTTGATTTAGTTAGGTATGGTTTGGGCTTTAAGGTAGTTTTTCAGTACTTTTGAAGATGGATTAGATGCAAATTTGATTTAAATGCTTTTTAGTAATTGCATGACACCTATGGGCTAGTTTATGCATATATACATCAGCATGCTTGGGCGACTATATTCAGTATTATATCCTGTTTGGAGATTTTGTCTTATTACTATATTCTGATGATATGTGTGTCACTTTTTTTCACATAGTGTGCACTAATATCACCCTCTATATGCCAGCTTGATTTTGTGTTCTTTAACAAAGACTAACAAAACACAGTGTGATATATCACATCCAAAATTTATGTGGAATTGGAATTGCATTCATCTCCTTTAGCCTGTGAACTAAATTTGCATTATATATACTTCCACTTATCATTCCCAAACTCATTTTCTTACCATTGCACACAACAGACATCGCACTATCTTTCAAAAATCTCATACACTACACACACTTGCACAATGGCTAATCATACATCATCTAGCTGTGGGGACAATTTGCGGGCTTCCAACTGTGTGGAGGTTGATTCTGACAGGGGAAATTTGAAAGCTTCTTCTATATCTTCTACTTTCAGCATGATTGTGAGTCATATTTATCTGTTTCTTTGTTAGAGTTAGCAGTTTATGATGTGGAAATTAAATCTTGCTGAATGCTTTATATGTTATCTGATTCTGAACTTTGTGAATTATAAGCTACTTTAGGTGTTGTTTGATTGAATCATGGTCATTGTATATGCACTAGGGTGTGATATGTTAAACTTCAATATATTTGTTCCTTGCCAACTTGCTTGATGAGGTTTGATAATTGTCAACTATTAATGCAAAGGCGTCATGCTTGGGGTTTCTCTACCACTTGAGTGGAGAAGTAAGTGTACCTCCATGGTGACTATTAATTAATTTTGTTGGAGACAACTTTTGTCTTCAATTTTTTTAAAGTCACCTTTTTAGTGTGGTTTGGTACTCTACTACAACAGTTTCTATTAAGGAGACAGTTACTGTTGACTTCACATGCACAATCTTGTGTGCTTACAACTCTCTTTAAGCTAACAAGCATTTTGGGGTCTTAGGTATTGAATGTTGAGGATTGAGTGTTTTTCGTTATCACTCCATATTTTGCATTATTTAAATCCCTAATTTACTGATTCTGGATCCTTCAGTATGCATTGTTAGCACTCCATGTAGGGTATATGCTGGTGTCCTAATGGTAATATGTCCTGGTATGGGTTTGATGTGTAGTTGCTAATTAGCTACATGTGAGTATCATTACTGTAGATTTGCATTTACGCAATGTTTTGGGGAGTGGTTGGTTGGTTCTTCATATTTTGGAACCGGTTAGTTCCTTGCATGTCATTTTTGGGTATCTTTTATACTTTCTGGGATAGTCCATGTAGGTCAAGTTGCATTTAAAAGTTTGTCAAAGTCATTTGTAAGGTGTTTGATCTATATATGGAGTGATAACACACATTAAATAAGGGAAGGATTGCACAATAGGGTAATGCATTTTTTATGTCAAGATCCCAAGCAAATCACGCCACATTTGGAAGAGGCATCAATTGGTGACATTTTGTTCGTCATTAGCAGACAGTCTAAATTGAAAGTTGAGTGCACCATTATGTAGTGTTGCTGCTTTATTCTTGTTTTTGATTAGGATCAGATATGTTGGAATTATATGTGAATAGTATTACTGCAATGTATTTAAAAGATAGTCGTAAACAAATTTTTTTTAATTATTTTATTTTTTGGTTTACTTATGTTATAAGCTATTTTAATTAGGATTGTTTTCAATTATGATATGGTTGTTTGGTAATTTGTAGATTATTACACAATTTATGTTATGGTATTCAGACTTTATTCTTTATTTTGTTGCAATTAATTTTCAGGCAGTTTTTCTTCAAAAATCCCTCTAAATGTGATTGAAATTCACTGTTTATTATAACTAATGCTCCAGTCATGTTAATTATATGGGAATGGTGAGTTGGGCAACAACTATTTTTAGTTTTCCTCTTAAGTTTAATAAAATGTCTATTAGTTTTACAATGTAGGTACAATTGTTTTAAAATTTTTATTAGTTTGAAGCATAAAATAATTTAAATATAATTTGGATGTCATCCCAATTAATGATTTTATAACTAGGTCCTTAAACTTGCCTTGAGTTTCAAAAGATGTAATTAAATTTCATAAAATTAATTAATTCAAGGTTTGTAATATTTTGTTTTGAGCATAGCCACTAACAAACTTGTCTTGATTACAATTAACACGAGGGGCAAAATTTTCATGGAAAAAAAGGACCCAAAATGCAAACTTTAGTTACAACTTATGTTTTTGTAAAATGTAATGAGTAATTTTAACATTTATACTCTCGCTTTAGTGACATTAATATTAGTCTCATTATAAGAATATTGATTTTATCCTTGAAAATATAACATGGAACTTAGATAGAACCACATGAGAAAGAACCTTCTAAGATGTCCACTTGCATGCATTCAAGGGTGACTAGCACGTGTTGGTCCCTTGAAAATGAGAAAGTGTTCGTTGAGTTATGCCATGAAGAGTTCGTTAATGGTTAGCTGTTGACTACTGCCTTCTTGACCTTTACTTGGGAAAGAATTTACAAGAAGTTAAATACATGTACTTAGTGTAGGTATGAGTACACAGTTTAGCAGTGCAAAACTAACTGGAATCGATTTTGGATGTTGTGGAGCTTATTCCATCAACTAGTTACTAAGCAGATAGGTTTCGGTTGGGATTATGAAAGGAACACTATAACAGGATTCCCCACTCAAAATCACCATTGGATTTTAGTAATTTCTATTGTTTTCCTCTATCATTGTGTCATCATTTAGCCAGCTTCCTAGCTTTTTCGTGCAATATTTTGATATTGTTTTTAATTGGATAGGAGCATCCAAATGATGCACATGTCATCAAGCATGGTCTACCACATTATGATTACTACACAGAGATGTTTCAAGTTTCCAATGTGACAGGCTCACAATCTCAATCTTCTTCACAATCCATTGACAAAGATAGGGCCCCTAGTGTTGATATGAATTCCACTGAAGGTAGTCATTCTAGACTTTCAAGCAGTTGAGGTGATGAATTGATAGACACGGCTGGTATCGTCGGAGGTTTTGCATGTAGAAGAAAGGTCACGCCACAAGTAGAGAAGAAATATGTTTGACTTAGGCACTTGATAAATGGGACAATGTGATGGATGCTAAGTTCAACAGGGTTAGGGTAATTGTTGAGAAGTCAATAGAAATTTGCATTGAATCACTTTGATCAATGGAAGGGCTCCCTGATAGCCTTTTTGTGAAAGCTATAAAAGAAGTGAAAAGCGCCATTGTGCGTTCATTTTTTCACTCATCTTGATGATCGTGAGAAATAGATTTGGGTTAAGTCTTTAGAGTTTATGTGAATGTCATCCCATATGTGCCCATGTTTAATGTTGCTTTGCTAGCTCACTATCGTTGCTTATGAACGTTTATGTGATTTGTGCCTTCTTTTTTTAATTTTATGCACTTTATTTTATCTTTTTAGATATTATTGTTGATCCTTATGATAGATTTGCTTATTAACATTACTATTCTAAGATCTATTTGTCACTTAGTAGGTCTTTCTTTACTTTTTTTGTTACAATATTCCTTCTTCTTGGCTAATTATGAACTAGTATAGTTAACAATTTATTCGTTCAATTAATACAGTATGGCAAGTGCCTCAAGGTTAATGTATCCTCTTACAGAAAGTGGAGGTGATAGCAGTCCGAGCACCCCTGGGAGTGTCATTTTTTATGGAGCAAAAAAGTTATTTTTCATCACGGAGATTATCACATCGAACATGGCACCACATAGGATGCCTCATAATAACTTTTAGATATAAGACGCTGATTGGGTGGCTGAAATATCGTATGCTCACCTACAAAGGTTATACAACAGCATTTGCATGACTAAACCCATATTTGAGGCCTTGGTTGACTTAATGACATTTCGTGGCCTACTAACACGAAATGTACAATCTTGTGAATATGTCTTTGAGGAGTTTACGATGTTCATGTGGACAGTATAGATGCACGAAAGACAACATAGTACTATAGAGAGGTTCCAACATTCCTTGTTAATGGTGAATCGCCACATAAGAAGAGTCTTACATACGTTGGTTTGCTTGGCCCTTGAGATTATATCGTGACCATGATTTGATGAACTTCTACATCAAATCAAGTCAAATTCTGATTTTTATCCTCATTTTGAGGTGTGTTTTAAGCCACTAGAATACTTTTTCTTTATATTAATACAACTATTGTCACAATTCCTTGTGCATAACTATATTTTGACAATATGAGAGCCATTAGAGTGATTGATGGCACTCTAATCACAGTGTGGGTCCCGTATAATTGACAAAATGCGTACAGGTCACACAAGATGTATACTTGCCATAACATTCTTATATGTAATTTTGACCTTATTTTCATGTATGTAAATGCCAAATGGGGGGGAGGGGGGCAATGCAAATAATTCACGAGTGTTGCTCGCAGTGATTCAAAATGACCCATGGTTTCCATTTCCTCCACTAGGTTACCTATTATATTCCAAGTACCCATGTTGTGTCATTCTATTATGAGTTCTCTCTATTTTGGTAGCTTATTATTTAAATGGTATCATTTTTGCCACTTTTAGGAAAATACTACCTTGTTGATGCTGGCTTTACAAACTACATATGCTTTCTTGCAGCATACAGACAGTCTCGTTACCATTTGGAGAAGTTTGGAAATTCTGTTATCTATAATAGCCATAGAGAGATGTTTAATCGTGCACATTCAAGACTGAGGAATGACATAGAGTGTTCATTTAGTGTTCTAAAAAATACATATTGTAGAAACTGTTTGTGTATTAAGTATCCTATAGTTCCTATTGTATTGTACTGTACTTTTGATGTGTTTAATATTTGACTCATTTATGTGTATTTGGGATATCATTGTTTGTTGTGTTGTATTAAATGAACTATTATACGTTGTGTGATTACGTATCTAGTATATTTTTGTCATTTATTAGAATAATCATCCATATATTTTATGTAGCTTGTTTAGCTTATGTCAGTGGTGATGGGTACACACAACCCTCCATTATATGCTTGTGGAGCAAGATCGATGAGAGTATTTATGGCTAAGACACCTGCAAATTATGGTAAATTTTTCTATAGATGTCCTATGGGAGGATTTATGTAGGTTCTTTCATATGGGTGGACTCACAGTCTCAGAGTAATCAGTCTTGTAGACAACATAGTAGCATTACCTTCGGCAGAGTGCAATCTTAGTTGAATGTTGGTAGTTTTTCCTAGCCTTCATTAGCGAGCACACCTACGTGGAGATGTCTTATTAGCCTTCATTAGTGATACATACTTGGGACGATCACATGCTACATTTCCTGACTTCACTAGATCATCACTAGTTCTCCAATTATGTAGATGTCTTATCTCTATCGTACTTGTGATTTTGGTCCTTCCGGTTGCTGTACTTATTAAGTTACTAATGGCATGAATTTTTACATAATTATGAAAATATAAAAATGTGACTAATGTTTGAATGATTATTTAATAGACCAGTTGGGGCACTATTGCAATTCTAGAGATATAAGCCTTATGTTTTTCTACATATTTTGTGAACATGAATTGTATAATATGTAACATTTAAGATTTATATGTATGATATGATGCATAATATTCATTATTTATGCAAATGTAGGTATTGCTATGAGTCAACACTGATCATTAGATGCTCGTATTTCTGATACCTCTGATACATAGGGGCTAGATGTGGAGGGATATATCCACGTGTTGCTAGATGCTAACACCATGGAGTCTTTGACTAACGACATGTATGTCCAGATATGTATGCTAGAATTGGCATACAAGTTGAGGTGACATTTCCAACGGCCGGCCTTTTACCACGAAGTTCATTATTGAGAAGTTCTATGACTTGAAGGATAGGTATGAAACGGTGACCATAATCATGAAGCATCCAAGTATGCATTATAATTCACATACGTGTGAAATGTATGTGCCACATGATTTGCATGAAAGGTTATATTAGTTAGGACTATGTTCAATGTACTGAATTATTTCTTCAATTATGCAGTAATTACTTTTGTATTTATTTGTACAACAATTTAGTAAATTTTCAAATTAATTTCATTTGCAAATTAGCCTACATGTTCATGACATTTTAAGCGAGGGGAGCCATGTTATGATTTGTTACAGGAGATTTTTGCGGAGCTGGTACCACCTGACCAAATGGGTAGTACACAAGACATTGCTAATGATGGAGTCTAATTGGGTACGGATTACCTTCACCTAATTGTTGTTGCAAATTCTGACACATCATGCACATCCTTTCATTACGTAGGACCACATGTACCCATATTCTCCCCAATATGGTGAGAGGGGGAAGAGATTTTGGTCCTACAGCTCCATATATACCTCTAGCACACAATGACAACCTTCACCGTAGTGATAGGGCATTCGTGAATGGTCAGGTGAGCACATTGCATGGACTCAATTGACAATTTAGGATACTAGTGCATCTGCATCCACTAGTACTAGTGAGGTCAGCACTGTGTGGTGTAAATCACACAATCTACCATCCCTATAGTATATCATTTTGTATGAACATGTTCAGACTACCTTTTGGTGTTGTACATGAAACTATGAACCGCCTTAACTTATTGCACTAGTAAAATAAACTTGTGTTCAATGTTGGATAAAATTAATTATGTCATGGTTAAGCATTATCTTGTGACTTATCGAGTAACATTTTACTTAGCAAGTAAATAAATATTTTCATTAATAATGAACAAAATCATTATTATTCCAAAAAACTAAATTGTACTCATATAAAATTCAATAATCATATTAACATTATAAACATTATTCATTGGTTTATATAATTAAATAAAATAATTGCACAAAAATTTTGTTAACTGCTGAAAAAAAATCATATATAAATTAACATAATAATTGTACGTTGTGTGAAGTTGTAATGCAACTATGTCAATTAATTAGATTAATTGGATTATTTATCTTCCTTTTCACTACATTGATTTAAAGGAAATATAACAAACATAAATTAATACCTATTAATTTATCTAACTTAATAAATAATTACATCACATATTTGATTTAATTATCTATTGCATATTTCAATAAATATAACAATTAACTAATTTAATAATTTACAACTAAAATTTTGGGGTTATTCATAAATTATATATTATGAATTCATGTAATAATAAAACTAATTTAACTAATTAATCTACTTCATGTAATGAGTTAATTAATAATATTTGTCATCTACTTAATTAAATACATATATAGTTAATTAAATATAGTTAAAAGCAAGTAATTTATTTGCTTATTGCAATTTATTTAATATAAAGTTTCCAAATAATAATATCTTTCATATATATTTTGTTGATTTAATAAAGGTAAAAAAAATAATAATTTGCTTATTAGTATGTAGCTTAACTCTAATTGATGAACATTTTATCCAAAGTAAAATACATCATATGTTATTTTTACATTTACAAAAATTAAAAATATCAAAATAAATTAATTGCTCATTAATTTATTATAATTATATTTCAATAATTACATTCACATATATACACACACATCATCTAACTATAAATATACATATATATTACATAAAAAAAATTCAATTTCACCCTATAAACTCAAAAAAAAGCAACTGATTTGATATTTAAGTACAATTTATCTCATTCCAAAATATAAAGAAATAAATAACTTATTCTCCATCTATTTTCCTTGTTTTCCAAAACAAAAAGAAATGATGAACACTTTTTCCAAATTTTCTCTCTAACATCTATTCTTCCAAAATATTTTTCACAAAATGCCCAAAACACAAGAGAATAGGCCCTTGACTTTATCTACAACTAAGAAATTAAACACAACAAAAATCTTAATTCTATAAAATAAAAGTAGACAAAAATAAATCTCTTGTAGACTAAAAGTTTTGGTTAAGCTTGATCTCTAGATAATTAATCCAAATCCTATATTATTTATACGATTAATTAATTGAATATATAATAAATATACCCGACGGTTTCTGTCACCATCTCTCTGAATAAGACGTATTATACTGTGTAATAAATACGTGGCCCAATTAGAAAATAGTAAAATATTTTTAATTTTTTAAAATTGATACTATTTATTAGAACTTGGTGGAATTTGAACAGGTGGACGGGCTGATGCCCCTCCACGGCTCCACGGACACTCCGAGTCCTATTTTGGATAAACAATTTCCCCATATAAATTGCTCTAAACAATCTTCACCGCGCTACTTTTCCCCCAAGCCGAAAATTCTCACGCATAAACGGTAACTGTGTATCGGACATGGGTAAACGTCGCTTCGCGCAGGTGCCTACCAGCGACGACGAGGACAACGCGCCACCACAGCCGCCCTCTCGCAACTCAAACGACCATGAAAGCCAGAGCCAAAGGAAGCGTAAGAAAGTTCACCTTCGCGACGAGAAGGAAGAGCACAGGGAAATAGAGGAAGCCAAATTGAGAAATAAGAAGAAGAGGGAAGATCGTGATCCTGAGCCTGAGGCGGCGAGTGAGAATGAAGAGCAGGAGGATGTGGAAGCACAGCCGCTGGGTGAGGCGGTTAGGATTTCTGGCAAAGGGAGAGGGAAGAGGAGTCATTACAGCTCGTTCGAATACGATGGTCTTCAATATCAGCTTGTGAGTTTTTTGTCGTTGGATAAAATTTTTTTGGCGGTTGTGATGTTTTTGAATTGCTGTGGGTTATTTAATGTTTTTATTCTCCTTTCAGGATACATTTAATGGGAAATGCTTTACAATTAGGGTTTAACTGTGGTCTTGTTCATATATCTTTGAGCAGTTCTTTTGGTTTTGGGGAGGTTTAGACTTGTTTTGACCTTTGTTTTGTATTTGCTGCTTATATAAAATTGGACACTGTTTCTTTCTCCTCTTCAAGCATAATAAAATGATAACAAATTTAGTTTGAATTTGTTTCTGCAGGTTGAGATAAAACAAGGCTGTCAAGATGTAATTGTTAAAATTTTTATTTGTTTTGTCTTATTTCACCCGTTGCCCTCAACGTTTGAGTTCGTGTAAGCTCTTTGCATATTGTGATGTCCTGTTCATTGGTTGAGGTGGTCGTGCAAATGTAGAACGAGAGATGTCAAGACCATGAAAGAGAGAGAGGTTTGAATATCCGGGCTTGTGTTATGCGAAAGAGACCTAAAGACAATAGTTGCATAATAAAAATGAACATAGAGATAATTGTTAGGTCTCAATTTTGACTTGCTAGCATTATTTTTTGTTAGTTTGTTGTTTAAATTTGGGTATCTATTTTATGGTAGAATTATTTATGATAAAATTTTTGTGGATCTCTATTCTCAACTCTCTAGGGGCCTCGTCCTTTTAGTGGCAGTTTTCCTCCTATATATCTTAGCCTTCTTGTTCCTCAATGTGGATGTCTAGGAGAACATGAGTCTATGAAATTTTATATTCAAGGCCTAAATTTTTTTCTATGTTATCTATTGGGAAAGGGCATTCAAAAGAAATACAATGTACTGACCAATTTTTGGGGGGCTTTTTTGGATGATGGAACACCACTATAGTTGCATTTGACTTGCATTTTTCTGTCCAACTCCTGAAAAAACCTCAGACCATCATGGACAATAATATTTGGTGGATTGTTTTTCTGCACCAGCACTTCCTTCTAAACACAATTGGAAGTCCCCTTGAACTTTATAATGATGTTAACCTATTTGGTGTTTTTTATTATTATTATCATTATCTCTCTCTCTCTCTGCTAAGTTAGTTTTTAACCTCATACCTTTATGATCTATTTGTAGGAGGATCCAGTGCTTTTAGTTCCTGAAAAAGGAAATCAGAAGCCTTATGTGGCCATAATTAAGGTAATTTCTGTCTCTCCCCATTTCTCTATCGTTTAATGCTTCTGTTCTTCTAAGGAACCAGGTTATGCAATGATTTACAAGTTTTATTTGCTGGAAGATGATATTTTGAGAACTTGAAGCCACATTGGTGACCATTTGGTGTGGATGAAAATTGGCTATTGCATGATTCTTGATTTATATGATGATATGAAGGAAAAAAATGTTCTCTTGCTATTATCATGGACCTTTGAGTATGATGAAATTTAATTGATAGCTGTAGGTTTTAATATTGAATTCCCTTTATTAAGTGAAAATAATTTATTTTCTTTGTTGAGATCACATGATACTAATCTTTTATGGCGTTCGTTGATGTCCTCAGCCCGTGAAAGTAATTGTTATTCTCTTTGGATATTTGAAGGACATGTTTGAATCACCTGAAGTACCTTCTAGCACTCTTTTTCCTAATATATCCAAAAGATTAAGTGATTGGATGCGCTCTAAAAAATTGCTTATCTATATATAGCTATGTTGTGCTATTTGAAACATTAAAGGAATGTTTGGTGTACCTTATTATATCCTTTATTGGCTCCTTCGAATTGATGACAATTTGTGTCTTGAAACATGATACGTTGCTTTGTTTGGGAAACGCATTTTTGGTTTAATGATGCTCTCCTTTCATGCTATAGGATAGTCTTTTCTGTAGGTGGTATTAAATTCTCATTTTTCTTACAGGATATCTCTCAAACCCGGGAAGGGCCACTGATGGTTACAGGGCAGTGGTTCTATCGTCCAGAGGAGGCAGAAAAAAGAGGGGGTGGAAATTGGGAATCTAGTGATACTAGGGAACTGTTCTATAGTTTCCACAGGGATGATGTACCTGCAGAATCTGTCATGCACAAGTGTGTGGTGCACTTCATACCTCTGAATAAGCAGATTCCAAATCGCAAACAACACCCTGGTTTCATTGTGCAAAAAGTATATGATACTGAACAGAGGAGGCTCTTTAAGTTAACAGATAAAGATTATGAAGACAACAAACAACATGAGATTGACCTCCTTGTTCAGAAGACTCTTGCACGGCTAGGAGACCTTCCTGACCTTGAGCCTGAGGATGCTACTGCAGATCATGAAGACCAAACAAAGAGTAAGCGACTTTTAAGGAGGAGGAATGTGTCTCCTTTGGATGTTTCCAGGGAGGATGAAGGGCTTAGTAGATCTCTGTCGCTTAAAGCAGAAACTCCTGGAAGTACTGGTGGTACTACATCCGAATATTATGCTATTCTTTCAAATTTTAAGCTGTTGACTGGGGAAACGCAGCGTGACAAGTGGTTGGAAAAGCTTCTTCAGTCAATTCAGTTCATATGTGCCCCTGTGGGCAGTAAGCAGAATGATGAGGAAGAACAGGGTGGTGACAAGAATGCTAGCTCAAATCACATGAAGGAAACTCATGATAGGACCCCAAGTGTAAGTGCTGGGTTTTTGTCAGAAATCTGGAGAATACTTCTATTCTATATCTGATTGAAGTCTAATTGGTAGGAATCTTCTTGTTCTTCTATGTACATTTTATAGGGTAATGCATCATTTGACTGGCCAGATGCAGCTGTTCAGCCCGTGGCTGCTCTTGAGAAGGCCGCACATGATACACTTTCTACAGATTTTCAGAAGTATAACCAGAAGATGCGGCAATTGACATTCAATCTTAAGGTAGCTATTGCTGGTTTTTATTAAATTAGGAGTCTGTGTGTGCCAGTTGGTATAATTTTCTTGTTGGATATTGTTGCATAAAATAAGGTTGTAGTAATTTGGTCTCAGTGACTGTAGATTTCTATTTGTAATACTTTCTGAAATAGTGTAGATCAGTCCTTGATTATGTTTGCTGTCCTGTACTTTTTTGCCCTGTGCCAGCCTTCTTCTGTGTTCTACCTCTAAACGTCTCTTTTTCTTCGAATTTGCTAATTCTTGTCAGAGCAATGCTCTACTAGCACGGCGTCTTCTGAATAGGGAGCTGGAACCTGCTCAGATATTGAATATGTCACCTAATGAATTAAAGGTGCTGGTTTTTGCTGTCTTTAAGTTAATTATTTCAAAGGTTTTTGGTGTAATTTGTTTTTGTTTCTGTTTGGAGCTTCCTATTATGTTGGGTATTACAGTATACATTTGTGGAATCCATATTAATACAAAAACTAGGAGTTAACTTCGACCAATAATGGGTATTCCTGTTATTTTCCTACACGTGTTTCGCTGTCTGCTGATGAGGTAACTTGTTGATCGGATGTCTCTGTCTCTGGTGCTGTCTTTTGACAAACCATTTGGTTCTATATGGACCCGCTATAGCAGAATTTTACAGTTTTCCATTCTCTTATACTCCCTCAGTTTGAGCCTCATATTGTATTTTTGGCTTAGCTGTATGAATCATCAGTTGCTTCAATGATCAGATACTGGAATGTCTTTTGAAAGTAAAATCTTTTCTGGAGCTTGCATTTGATGTGAAAACTTGTTCATTTGGGTAACCATTTCTAATTGAGTGGTTGCAACTGTTGGTTTTTCTTGTTTCTTCTTCTTCTTCCTTTTTTTTTATTTTTGGTGGGGGTGGTTTGGGGGGGTTTCTAATTGTCATTTGGCTTGTTAACTGATGTTTAATGGGTTCAAAGAGCCTGGGATTTTGGACCGTGTATAGCTGCTATGTAGTATCTGATATAGTAATCTGTGCGAAGTATAAATCTGATGTCAGTGAACCTTTTACTCATACTTCTGTTTTCCAGGAGGGTTTGACCGCAGAGGAAGTAGCAAGCAGGCAGCCAGAGGAGTCTGGCTGCATGCAGGTTATTTAATGTGTTAGAAGAAACTTGGTTTTTGCTTGTAATCTGAGGATCAAACTTTTCTGTCTAATGCGTTTTATTTGTTGGGGCCAGATGACTGATGCTCGTTGCAAAAGATGCATGGAGAAACAAGTGGGTTTGATAGATATTATTCAGACTGGACATGGCGACCGATACCAGGTTCTTAAATTTGGCTGCTTCTTTTCTGTAATTCTGGAATCTATATCTATTTTACGTAGTGAAAAATACTTCGGCATATGCTAGAGGTCAAAGCACTTATAACTTGTTAGATTGATTTGGACCTGAACTCTCATTCAAAACTATTGAGGTATGACATATTTTTGACCTTTCTTACACTATTAAACACAAAAGTAGGAAATTGTTAGTGCCTAGTTGAGAGCAATATTTATCTAGGATAGTAATGCCTCTGTTTAAGAGAAGAATGTTCCATGCAGTAGTGGAATTGGGGAATGGTTTAAATAAGGAAATAAAAAAAAATATTAAAAAAGAAAGAAAGAAAGACAAAGAAGGAAAAAAAAGAAGATGGCTCCTTTTCGGTTTTGACATTTCCATCCTGTTATTCCTGCTGGTGGGGTTTTGCAATGGATATCAATATTATTTTCTTTTTGGCTATATAATTGGATTATATTGCATGTCCCCTCTCTGAGATAACTTTTGCTCATCATAGATCAGTATTAGTATTCTATCTACTATAACTAACTTTATTTGGGTTGCATCCACAGCTGGAATGCGTTGCTTGTGGTAATACCTGGTATGCTTCTCGAGATGATGCTGCCTCATTGACCATAGAAGGACCAAGTTCTGGCAAGACTGTCGGTACTGCACCGTTGGCTACTGCCAAATTTGAAGATGTTGAGAAGAATTTGGTGAGTCCACGTGGTGGAGCCGAGAGGGCAGCAAATGATGTCCTGAAGAAGACGACAGAAGCATATGTACCTGTAGTAGACAGTCAGAAATCTTTTAACAAGGAAAGTTCTGCCACGGCAGCTGCTAAGACTAGGTAATTTGTTTTGCCACACCCTCCTGTTGCTTGTATTTTGGCTTATGTTGTTTTTGTAAGTTGGCCAATTATACATGCAATACATGTCTGTATCTATACTTTCTAAATATCTCTGCAGCCTTTGACTATGGTAGGGAAGATAATGTATTAGGTTAAGCTGATAGTTCTTGTTCAGGCTCTTGTCCTTGCTTCATTACTATATATTGATCCAGTAATAGAGTACTCACATACGCATAGCAATTTGCTGGCATTTAGCTAGATCCAAGTCCTGTTGTCCCAGCTTACTATGGAATTTTGTATGGAAATAAATTGAAAAATTGGGACCGTATTTATTATTAGAGATAGTGGTTTGAGATAGTTAAACCCTCCGAGCAAGAATGATGTTGCAAATGGGAAGGGTTCTTCCTTAAACAGCCACAAAATTGGGGAAGAAATCTGGAGGGAGAAGAAATATATTTTATAGAGCTTTATAGTTTATAGAATGCGAATTTCACATATTTATAGAGCTAATCATGAAGAATTTATTCATATTTTGGATGGTTTATAGTTTTATCCAATGGGATTTTCACATGTTTATGGAGTTAATTATGACTAATTGGAGAATAACTTGAAATAAATTCTCTTGAGTTTCAGCTGGGCTAATGCGCGGCACTAGTTTCAACCAGCTAACAAATTCTGTTAAGCAGAATGCTAATTAAAACAACACTGTTTAAGGATGAAGACATCATCTTTACTAGTAAGAGGTGTGTTTTAAGCTGCTAAAATGCTATTCTTTAACTATTCTTAAATAGAAGTCGTCGTGGGATTGAAGAAAAAAGGAAAGAAAATACCCAGGAGATGGGGTCTTAATTCTTTTCTTCATCTAAGCACTTCTCACTCATTTCAAGTCTTGCTGTCAAAACTTGAGCTGTGGAAACTGGGTTGTTATGATCTCTTGATCCTCCTATCTTTGGAAGAACAGAGAGAGGTCGTAGGGTGCAAATATAGCATCTATTCTAGCCTCTTGAGTTTAAGGATCCCCTTGTTAGCTGTTTCAAGCTCAGTGATCAACATAGGTAGCAAACCAATGATGGCTTGGCAGTCGGCAAATCTTTCATCTAATTTCTTTGCGAACTCCAGTTAATAGCTTGGCTAACATCCTAAAGTGGCTAATAAACCTCCCATAGCATCTAGTGAGGCCAAGGAATCTCAATTATAGGGGTGTAAGTTGTGATATGAGATAGCTCAACAGGCCCTTTTATAAATGGGACAGCCCATGAGGCCCAACATGATACAATATAATCCAGTAGGCCCAACAGGCCCAGATTCAGAAGAGACAGCCCACAAAGCCCAGAGGCAAGTCAGCCTGGTCGACTAGTATCGACCCTGTATGGTAAGCCCCGCAGTTGACCCGTATTGACCTGAGGGCCACTTACAAACTCTTATCATCCAAGTCTGGTCGACATGAATCGACCTCCGATTGCAAGTGGGACAAGTTGAACCTTTCAACAATGATTATACGTGGTAGCGGATATGACTGCTGCCAACGGATGTAACCGCTTCCAACAACTCTGACAACCCTGCCAACAACTCTGGCAGAGGCACGCTCCTATTAATATGACTATTCAAAAAAATAGGAGATTGCGCCACCTGGCACAGCCCCGAGATTTGGGCAGAAAATGACTACCAAACCCCAGTTATGGGAAAAACTCAAGTACACCTGATAAGGGTACTTGGGTAAAATCACACCTTATCAGGTGTACTTGGGTAAAATCACACCCTCATCAGATTATAAATTCTATAAGTACCACTACGCTCAAGGTAATGTAATTATATTATTCACTACATACTTACTCTATACTCTCCATTCTACCGGAAATTTGACTTGAGCGTCGGAGTGCCTTAGCCGGGACACCTCGGCTAGTTCATGTTTGTTCTTGGTTGCAGATCTTAAGCCCAAAAACATTAAAATCCACCGGAGTTTTGGACCAATAAGCTCTTTGCAGCATCATTTGGCGCCGTCTGTGGGAACCCTTTGAGATTGCAATGGAAAAAGAAAAAATGGTAAACACACGTAGAGTCACTTTTGGAAGCGAGGAGAACCGAAAATTTACTTCCCCACCACTCCCTAACCCCCAACAATATCCAACCACTCTGGGCACCAGTGCCCCCCAGGAACAGCTGGTGACGCTGCCTATGTCCCAGCTAATGCAGATGATTAGTGAGCAGGTTTCCGCTCATATATCTGCTCAGTTATCGGCTGTACTAAACAGGCACACTTCAGTGCCAACTCATGCCGCAAGTGCAACTCCACCGCCAGAACCAGAAAACAGGCCCCCGGAGAATAGCCCCTCCCGCCAAAATGCCAGACAGACACTCGCCCAACGTGAACCCAGTCCCAGGCGCTAGCCAGCGGAGAGAAGGCATCCAGAGTTTCGCTAGGAGGTGGCAGATTTGGAGGAGCGCATTCGATCTAATCGAGCCCCGCAGCGCGATATGCTCAAACGCCCAAATCGTGATTACCATGAAGATAGATGTGACGCATCGGCCCAGTCGAGTCCCGCAGCGCGATAAGGCCGAGTGCACAAGATTCGCCTCCCAGGCGGATAGGGATGAGTGCGAGGAGGTTTTTCATCAGGTGCAACAACTAAACCGGCGACTGGACGAAATCTCAAGGAGGAACACGGACAAAGTACAGAATGCAGATACTCCATAGAGATCGCGTCGGGACAGGGGGTCACCATTCATACAGGAAATTACTGACGAAAGGATCGCGGTGGATGCTAAAATTTCAATCAGTCTTCCGAGATATGATGGTTCATCTGATCCCAATGAGCACCTTATGTAGTTTGAACATATGATGCAACTGCATGGTCACAATGAGTTCATTTACGCCAAAA